>CABHPP010143121.1:0-30914 GCA_902168425.1 Peromyscus attwateri | reverse complement strand
AGACAGACATCCACAGACAGACATCCACAGACAGACATCCACAGACATACATCCACAGACAGACACCCACAGACAGACATCCACAGGCATACATACACAGGCATACATACACAGACATAAATATACAGACATACATCCACATAATAAAATAAAATAATCTTTTTAAAAAATTAAAAGCAGCTTCCACATGGCTTGGAACTCCTACTTAAAGGTTGAAGTCAGGGTTCATATTCTGCTGTTTTCTTGAGAAAGGCAGTCCCTGCACCCCAATGCAAGACTTTCTACTGTTGTCAAAAGAGAAAAGAAAGCAAGTAGGTCTTGTGAGGGGATGGCGGCAAGAGTTGTGGGAAGCCTGCTCAAGAGTCTGGAAACTGGGACTAGTGAGATGACTAGGTAAAGGCACTCGCTGGCAAGCGGAGGACTTGAGTTCGTCCTAGGACCCACATGGTGGAAGGAGAGAGCCAGTTCCCTCACATTGTTCTCTGACCTCTACACACTTGCAACAGCACATGCATGCCACGCACCCCATGAATAAATAAATAAATAGAATCTTAAAATCTTTTAATTAAAAAATAATTTTAAAACTGTATGCTTAATGAGATCATGGGAAATTTGTATTAACCTGGAATTATAGTTATAGCCAAACATTTTTTTCTTAATGGCTAATGAGAACAAGGAGAACTCGTTATGATAGCCTTTGCTGTTCAGAAAAACGACCTAATTGTATTAATGATTCCCTCGATTTCCATGCAGTCCCGTTAGCACCAGCTTTCTTTCTGTTGTTCCTTGAATTAAAAAATAAACAGCCACTAACGTCTAAAACGCTCCAATATTGCTGTTCTGAATCAATGAGAACTTGGTCCGGTTATTGAGAGCTATTCTTATGGTGTATTTATCTTCACAAACTACCCAGAAGACTGCTCCAAACACTGCCATGGGAACACACATAAACAGAAGGGAAACACACAATTCTGAAACAGAACCCTTCTTTAACTGTTTATTGGAGAAAAGGCCTGGTGTATCCCAGAGTGCCTTGAACTTGCTATGGAGCCCAGGATGACCTTGAACTTCTCATCGTCCTGCCTCCCCATCCTCAGTGCTGAGACTGCAGGTATGGGCCACCATGTCCAGGATAGGTGGTCCTGGGGAGCCAACGCAGGGTCCTGGGCATGCAGGAAAGCATTCTACCAGCTCACCACATCCCCAGTCCACAGATGCCATCTGAATTTGCAGAACCCCATGGCTTAGTCCCCTCCCTTCTACATGTCTGGCACTTTTTGGTGCGCAGGGCACAACAGAGAGAAGCGCTTTGCTCCTCGATTTTTAATACCCTGACACAAAACTGGATTGTGTCGAAACCAGGTTTGACTATTAAGCCAGCTGGCTGACTGCTCCTGCATAGTCTCCTCAGGCCACCTCCCTGCAGGGGCTAGCACTCAGGCTCCAGTGCAGGTGAGGCAACCTGTTTGGGAAGTACGTTTTAAAGAAAGACTCTGTATTTTAATGGTCAGTTAGTAGCTGGCTACCAACTGTCTGAGCTCTCTGCCTGGGGACAGGAATGCCAGCCTTATTAAATATTGAGGAGTTGTTCATTACTGTGGGGCTCTATGACAACAGCCCATCTGCATACTGGGAAAACAGTAGGCTTATATTTAGAATGGCGACTCCAGTTCCGGACGGACGACAGTTGTTTGTAGGACTAAAGATGCATAAAAAAAACAGGCTTTGTCTTGGAGACCTGTTTTGTTGCTTTTTGTACCTTTTTTTTCTTTCTCAAAGATGAAAACTTCAGAAGTCTAACTTGCATATGGAAAGAGAATGGAAAACAAATCTTTATTTGGGGTCCTAGAGCTGAAAGGAGAGGCAAGATACAAGCCCCCAACCCTAACCCAGAAGCAATCTCCATTTGATACCACTTGAAAAATGAAAATTTAGTTTTCTACAAGAGAGTCCCACTGGGGGAAAAAACCTACTCTTAAGGGTAGCCCACGTGGTGTGTCTGTAGGCGGTCAACAGGAGACAAGTTCAATGGCATCTTTGGAGGTCCTTTGTTTCATAATGTCATGCCAGGGCTTTGTTTTTATTTTATCTTTTCTTATTTTTAACTTTCATTAAATATATATATATATATATATTCTCTTTTTATCCTATAAGTCTTCACATATATATTTTAGCTTCCAATTTTGTGTCTTGCTGGGATCCCTGAGTGTGTGAACGAGCGGGTCTCTGTGTCTATATTGGTTTTTTTTTTCTTTTTGTGCCTTTTCTTGAGCTCTTTTCTGTTTGTTTGTTTTGTCTATTCCGATACATTTGTTTTTGTTTTTACTATATTTTATCATTATCCCTTAAAAGCCTGTTTGTTTTCTAATGAGAGATGGAAGAGGGGTGGACCTGGATGGGAAGGGAGGTAGGGAGGAACTGGGAGGGGTAGAGGGAAGGGAAATTACAATCAAGAAATATTATAGAGAAAAAAATCTATTTTCAATAAAAGGAAAAACACTTTCTGAACAATGTAAAAAAATCTTTTGAAATATAAAGTTATTTCATGCTGGCTCTGACTATATCAAATGTCTGAAATCCTAACTTACATGTTGGTGTATTATAAGAAAATGTATTTATAATTAGATTATTTATATACTGCATCAGACTTAAGAAACCGAGAAATTGAATAGAAGGCAGATAAGATATAAGGGATAAAATAAAGGAATATTAGCCATCTCTTTGAAATGATCTCAGTAGTAGGGAAATAAAAACCCTGCCATTTCCTCCAACAGGGGCTGAAGTCAACACCCCACAGGTGTGCAGGAGACTTTGTCTTTGAGAAGATAATTTGGCGCTGGGACACATCTTAGTGGCAGCATGCATGCACAGACTCTGCAAGGGTTCAACAGCTGCCACAAAGACAGAGGGGCTAGGGAGGGTCTCAGGGTCTCCGTCACGTGCTGGTTGTGCGAGCAAGAAGCACTGAGTTCAGATTACTGGAGCTCATGTAAAAAGCTGGGTGTGGCAGCTTACACCTGTACTCCCAGTGCTAGGGAGAGACAGGAGAATCCTTAGGGCTCAATAGCCCAAGCCAGGAGAGCTGAATTGGTGAACTCCAGGTTAAGTAAAGGCCTACCTCAAAAAATAAAATGGAGAGCCATGTAGGTGGACACCCAGTGTGGACCTCTGACCTCCACATGCGTCCTCAAATATGTGCATATGCACCTGTATACACATGCGCAAACTGATGTGTGACCCACATGCCCACAGCTCTCCTTCACTAACAAGTTGCAGGAGCCCATGCTGGCTCTACTGACGAATCAGACGGTGACTCAAAGTGGGCATGTGGGAGAGGAGCATCATCAGTTCGCCGATGCCTCTCATCACTCCATCTTGTGACTAGATACATCTACACTTTGAGCCAGTCTTTCTGGGTGTACATACGCTTACAAATGAGAGCGAAGAAGCTGTTGACCCCAGGGATGCACCTTCTTCTTGCTTTCTCTTCTTCCTGCTCGTCCTTCCAATAGATGTGAGAATCTACATTTCTTGTAGATACAATGACTCAGATCGACATCCTTGAGAGTTGAGTGTTGGATGTCTCTACATCCTCACCTGGGATGCTCTCTGGCTTCTGAGAGCTGGTCTGGGGTCATCCTCCAATGCTTGTTAAAACAGTCGTCAAGAGCAAATTTCTTCTTGGAACTTGGACTTCTTGCCTCTTGGTGGATACCGAGTGTGTGTGTGTGTGTGTGTGTGTGTGTGTGTGTGTGTGTGTGCATACATGAGTGCAGGTACCCACAGAAAATGAATGAGTTGGATCCCCCAGAACTGGAGTTATGTGGGGTTGTGAGCCGCCTGATGTGGGTGCTGGGAGTCAATTGAACTCAGGTTCTCTGGAAGAGCAGTAAATGTTCTCAAACCCAGAGCCATCTCTCCAGCACCTGTCCAGTGTGTTTTTATATGTTTGTCCACCTGTGACATTTGCCTCACTCCCTGAGAACACTACCACCCTCATTTTGTAAGACAATAGTACTTAGGGCCTGGACTTAGCTTTGACCAGCGCTGTGTCTCTTCTTTCTAATTTATTAGTTTGTCACACTGGGTTCCAAAGCTAGTCACTTTCACATTTTAGTTTCTCAGTGTGGTCCAGCAGTAGTATTGATCTTATGTAGCTGTTGTGAGTATGGAACAGTCAGTGCTCCATGCATATCCTTGTGTCTGACACATAGTGGATATTAAGCATCATGTGATCACCATCACCATCCAACATTAGCTGAGCGCCCACTCCGGACAGACAGAGAATGAACAGACACAGGAACTTAAACATTACCAAGCAATGAGGCTCAGCCTAGTGGCAGAAATAAACAAAAGAAAGTAAGAATACAGTGGAGGGGGAGGCTGGAGAGGTGGCTCAGTGGGTAAGAGCTCTGGCTGCTCTTTCAGAGGATCCTGGTTCGATTCCCAGCACCTACATGACAGCTCACAACTGCCTGTAACTCCAGTCCCAGGGGATCCAATGCCCTCTTCTGGTCTTCATTGGCACCAGGCATGCACACGATGCTCAAATATACATGCAGTCAAGATGCCCATACACATTAAAAACAAAATAAAGGCTACAGCATGGTGGCACATTCTTGCCACTCCAACACTGGAGTGGTGGAGACAGGTGGATTCCATCGCTCACTGTCCAGCCAGTCTGTTCTAATCAGTGAGCCCAGGCCTGTGAAAAGACAGTGTCTCAAAAGCAAGGTGGATGGCTCTTAAGAAATGCCACCCAGGGTTGATCTCTGGGTCCTACACACACACACACACACACACACACACACACACACACACACACATGCACACACGCACACACGCACGCACGCACACACCCACCCTACCCACCCCCCCACACACAGACAGAGAGAGACAGACAGATAGACAGAGACAGACAGAGAGACAGAGACAGAGAGAGAGAGTACAGTATGACCCAAATCCTGTTATACTGGCTCATTCATTGGCTCTCCCTCGTTCAGGAGCAGTTCTGTGATACAGAGATGATCTTCCCAGGTAAGGAGGACCGGAGAAGAAAACCTAATGCCTGTGGTCACTGGAAGACAAGTCTCCTTCCTGAAGGTCTCACTTTCTGATTTCAGGTCTGCGTGGTGCCCCCGGCTCCTGGCCTTTCCACCCTGGGTTCTTGCTGGCGGTTACAGGAACAGTCTCACCCCTGTTTGGACTTGTAACTTCTCCTGTATTGCCATCAAAGTTGACTGTCGGGAACCATGGCTGTGGAAAGAGACCTGAGTGGAGGTCAAGATCAAGTACATATGAGGTTTCCTATTAGTCTGCATCAGAACGTTGATATCGATCAGAAGAAAACGTACAAAAAGAACATTCTGTACAGTCTATTCTTATCCCACCTACTTTGCAAAAAAAAAATGCTCAAAAGGCTAAGAAGAAATCATTTTAATTGATAAGTGGGTCAGCAAGTAGTTTTCTTAAGAATTTATTGTGTTCAGGTAGGGATGTAGCTCTGTGGAAAGAGCGCTTGCCTGGTGTGCACGAAGCCCTGGGTTCAGTCCCCAGCACTGCATTAACAAAGCGTGGTGGGGCACATCTGTGATTTTAGCACTTGGGAAGTGGAGGCAGGAGGATCAAAAGGTTGTTCTCAGCTACATAGTGAGGTTAACCAGCCTGGGATACTTGAGACCTGTCTTTAAAAACAAACTTGTTGTCATTGTTCTATGTAAATGGGAAGTTAATCTCTGTTTTAATCAGGAGGCTAGTTGGAATGATTCTGGAGCTGACGGAAGTGGGTTCAAGTTCTGGGTCATCCCCTGTCACTTCACCACCTTGTTTCACGGGATTGTGAAGTTAAAAATAACCCATGTACAAACACTTGGGGACAGAAACAGTGAGGATGCTAACTCTCGGGGTAGCGTGGCTTTTTGACATATGGAGAGGCTTCTACATGAATACTGTGATGCTCTCGAAGCTCTGACTTCTCAGAGTTCCCAGCATTTCCCTCCATGATGGTCCCACCGGGAGGATGTCTCAGTTGGCTTGACATATGGATCTCTGGTTAACAAAGGGAAGTTTGTATGTGTAGAGTGTGTGTGTGTGTGTGTGCGTGTGTGTGTGTGTGTGTGTGTGTGTGTATGTGTGTGTATGTGTGTAAGAGTGTGTGTATATATGTGTGTGAAAGTGCCTGCACACGTGCACGTGCGTGCCTGTGTGTGTGTGTGTGTGTGTGTGTGTGTGTGTGTGTGTGTGTGGTTACTGTTGATGATGTCCAGGCTGACAAACGGTTTTGGGTCCAGACTTCTCCTTGCATTATTAATGAAAAATTTCATATCACCTGAGGCTAACCTCGTTCCTCTCGCAAGTCTTTGGCGACTAACAATCTCGCTGTGGTCTGAAGGAGTCCGCCAAGCCAGCTCTCCTCACTCTTTCCCTTAAGAGATGCTTCAACACGCAGCTTCAAATTAGGTTTGAATAAAGGACTGTGATAAATAAGTCAGTGTCTCCCTACACAGACTGCCACTTGTTTGGGAATTAAAGTATCGATTTTTGAATGTGACTGAGATTTAGATGCAGGTTAATTAAACATTTACATATATGTGCAGAACAATATATTGCATGGTGCAATAATGTGCATTTTAATCAGAAACCGTGGGTGTTTGTGTTTGCTTTCTCCATGCTAATTGGCACCACGCTGGCTCCCGCTTACGTATTTGGCTAGATGGAAGAAAATAGACATGATGTTTTAAATATTTTAATTAGGACCAGCAGTTGTCGGCTCCCTCATTTCTCATTGGACTGTTTCACATGCATGAATAAATTAGCTCGCCTGGAAGTACTCTGCAGAAAGTGGTTGCCCTCTGGCCATAAAAAGAGCCCCATTCATTAATACTTTAATGAAATTAGCTGTGAGCAAAATATTATTCCTTTTAACTGTGTTCTAATTTCTTAATTTTAATTAGGCACATAATTGTAGGGTGCTGAAATTATCTTCATGTTCAGCAAGTAAAGTTCTATCATCAGGAGCCTGTGGCGGGGGCATCGAGCACTCCCCATGCGGTCCAGCAGGAAATTTCCATCGACTTTCTTTCTGCTTCACCGAAAGTCCTGGCTACCACCTTGCTCGCACGCGGAGGTGGTGATTCTTTCGGAGAGAAGCAGCATGGTCTACCATGAATCTGGCCTGGATTTTTTTTCTTCTTCCAAATTTATCTACATGGGTCCCGCATAGGGCCTAGGGATGTGATTCAGTTTGTAGAGTACTTGCCTAGGATGTGTGAGGCCCTGGTTCAGTTCCCAGAGCTGCATGAAACCTGGGTTGATGGTCCAGGCCTGAAATCCTAGCGCTCCAGGGGTCGGGGGAGAAGGATGAGAAATATGATACCATCCTCCATTATGTAGTAAGTTGACTCCAGTGTGGACTATGTGAGACTTCGTCTCAATTAATTAATTAGATATTTCAGTGAACTGAGAAAGGCAACTGACCTATTTAAATATGTTATAGGCAGATCTCTGAGTTCAAGGCCAGTCTCGTCAGCACAGCAAGTTCTGGACCAGACAGGGCTACATAGTAAGATCCTGCCTCCAAAAGTCACATATTTAATCTTCTATGCAAAATGGTAATAATGCCTTGATTGAATCTTTACAGGGAGTTTTTAAGGAGGTAAAGCCCAGGAAGGTGCCAGAGGCGTCCTGAGCATTCAGTAATGTTAGGAAAAAGTACTGATGTTCTCAGTCCTGGTATTCAAACGCAGACTTCCAGTCAGTGAACTGTACAACGTATCTTACTGTTTTATAATGTGCAAAGTTCTCCAACTTGGGATCTCAGCTTAATTGCATCTCTTTCATAAAAATAGATCAGAGTCCAGCTTTACAGAATGAGGCAGATGTTATCCCAACTACTGTCATTTTAGGTGCCTTTTTCCCCCTTTCTGCAGCGCTGGGATTCAGACCCAGGGCTCTGTACACACCAGCCAAGCATTCTGCCGATGGGCTGCAACCCTAGCCCCTCATACATTTTCTTTAAGAAAAATTCAAAGAGGCCATAACTCAAACTTAGCTTCTGCTCACCTGTGCCAGTCTTCACACTCATTTTTCTTCATGATGTTCATTTCCAGTTTTTAACTGTCTTGCCCAGGCTGGGCAAGCACTCTACCACTGAGCTACACCCCCAGCCCTGTGTATTCATTTTATATCAGTGCTGTGCCCTTAAGAATTTCCTCCTCACCTTGGCTATGTCTTTTAATTTTGCTGATATTTCTACTAAATGGAGGTTTCTGCCGTACTCAGTCTCTGTCAATGTCATTCATTTTCTTGTGTTTTTAAAACATAGTTCCTGTTTATCTTTAGAGCCAAAAAAGAGCTTTTCTCCTACATGGTTTTTTCCCCTAAAATCTGGAAGCTTGTCTTTCTTTCTTTCTTTCTTTCTTTCTTTCTTTCTTTCTTTCTTTCTTTCTCTCTCTCTCTCTCTTTCTCTCTCTCTCTCTCTCTCTCTCTCTCTCTCTCTCTCTCTCTCTCTTCCTTCCTTCCTTCCTTCCTTCCTTCCTTCCTTCTTTCCTTTCTTTCTTTCTTTTCTTCTTTTTTTTCTTTGTCTTCAAGACAGACTCTTAGCATATAGCTCCGGCTGTCCTGAAACTTGCTCTGTAGACCAGGCTGGCCTCAGATTCTTAGAGATCCACCTGCCTCTGCCTCCAAGTGCTGGGATTAAAGGCATGCCTGGCTTGGAAGTTCGTTTTTTATATTTAGTTTTTAATGAACTTAATTTTGTGCTTAATGCAACTTACGATATAAACAAATATTGTGTCTCCCGTGTGGCTGGCTGGGTATTCTAGCCATCTAATCTGTCTCTACACCTCCGGGTTCTCATCTATGTATCGATTGTGTTTTATTGCAGTATTTATTTTTCCCTGAGCCACATCATATTTTTATTTATTACAGAATTGCAGAAGTCCTCCAAGCCTCAATTTCTAATAAGTTTTCAAAACTGGGAAGGTGAATTACCAGTCTCTCCTCTTTGAGATTGTTTTAGCTGCTTCATAGTTCTCACGTCCATGTGAGCTGGCATGTGTCTCAGATCACACACACGTACATGCATATACCTCACACATAGACAAATATGCACACAAACATACACATATGCACACGTATAGACATTCACATGCAGACAGGCAGACATGCACACACACATATAGACACACATTTGTTGGGGCTTTGAGGTTAAAGAAATTTGCAAGAAGTGATATATTTGTGATAGTAAATTTTCCCCCATATCCATTTACTATTTTAAATTTTTTATCTTTCTCTGTCTTTTAATAATTTTATAGTTTCACCTGTAAAATTATTGCACATATACAATAGTTTTGACTTTTTTGCTAACTTTGGCCTTTAATCTGTATTCTGGTATGTTATTTTTGTGGATGGTTTTTCTACTTCTCTAGGCTTTCCTTTAGCTAGATCTAAATATTATGATGATCAATTCATTAAAATCTCCATTTCAATTCTGGAGGCATTGAGTCTGAAATTTGTATTTAAATCTTAGAAAGAAACACACGTTGGAATTCTGTACAACATTCTCTGTCGTTCCATCTACTTTCTTAGTAGATGCATTAGTCCTTTTAAAGGAATGGCTGTGAATATATGGGCTGCTGAAAAGGAAGCTTGTTGTGGAATATTAGTTAAAGATGTGTCACATTTGTTTGTACTCTGGAACATTTGTTTAATGATGCAAAGATGTGTTGCATTCTTTTGTGTTTGTTGCATTTGTTTAACTCTGTGAAGCTGTGTTACTCTGCCTGTCTAAAACACCTGATGGTCTAATAAAGAGCTGAACGGCCAATAGCAAGGCAGGAGAAAGGATAGGTGGGGCTGGCAGGCAGAGAGAATAAACAGAAGGAGAAAAAGAGAAATGGGAGCTCTAGGAGTGAGAGAAGGAGGAGGACTCCAGGGTCCAGCCACCCATCTACATAACAAGTCACGGACTAAGAAGTAAAGAAAGATATTCAGAAATAGAGAAAGGTAAAAGCCCAGAGGCAAAAGGTAGACAGGATAATTTAAGTTAAGAAAAACTGGCAAGAAACAAGCCGAGCTAAGGCCAGGCATTTATAAGTAAGAATAAGCCTCCGCATATTTTTTTGGGAGCTGGGTGTTGGACCCCCAAAAGAGCCAAAGAACAAAGAGTAAAAACAACCAACTACAGAAGCTGGGGACCAGATGAATGCTTCCGAAAGTATCATTAAACATTCGACAATTATCAGAGGTATCCATGTGAGAGATTCCTCAGAAAGCAACAGGTACTGTTAATCAGAAAGACTTTAATTCCTTGTGTTTATATATGAAACTAAACACTCAATACAATCAGTTTATGTCACATTCTATCACAATTAAGATTTTTGAGGTCTTTACTAAACCACAGCCTCTTACTCTGTGAGGGTGTGACCACAGGGATAGTGTAATTGGTTGTGGGGTTTCTGAAAGTGTGACTCTATAGGGTAGAATGTGAGGTTTGTGAGGTTGTGACCCTGTAGAGTGGAATGTGGGGTTTGTGAAGGTGTGACCCCATAGCGGTGGTGTATCTGAATGTGGGGTTTGTGAGAGTGTTAACCCAGGGTGGCATAACTCAATGTGAGGTTTGTGAGACATTCAGTGACAGTAAAAAGTATTTGAACACCCCTGACTGAAACTTGGAAACTGAAGGAACCAGCAGGGGGTGGTTCTGAGGTGCCTCTGGCAGCCCCGGTCCATCACACTGCAGCCTTGCATCTGGACACACAGCATGTACTCACATTATGAATGCCATCTCACCATTCCAGGCAAACCAATGCTGCCTGAAATAGCTCGGCTCAGACTCAAAACTACCATATGCTATGGATTGTGTGCTTTTGCTGAACATGCAAAGCTTTCTTCTATCTACAGAAACATCAGTCTAGTGATGGAGGACAAAGACTTCTAATATTCCCACACCATTATATTTCTCTTCATGCAAAAATCTGATGAGTGTATCTCTGGTTTGTATCATGTTAGAATTCTTGACTACTAAAGTTGTTTGAGTTGTGACAAGTTTCACTTTTAAAATGTTAAATGAACTTTGACTTGGGATTAGGACAGAATTTCCATTTCTGAAATGGTCCTAATGTGCATCTTCCATTTTGTACTATGTGTTTAATTAAGGTGGCATTCCCAGCAGTGATGATTATAAATCAAAAAATCTATCAACTTTGAAAATTTTAAATTTTAAAATATTTTATTTTTAGATGTCTGTTTTTATTTGTGTGTGTGGGATGTGGGTTTGTGCATATGTGAGTGTAGTACCAACAGAGGCCAGAAGGGGCATCAAACCCCCTGGAGCTGGAGTTGCAGTTGGTTGTAAGGCACATGATATGGGTGCTGAGAACTGAGTCCTCCAGAAGAGCGGCAAGTGCTCTTAGCCACTGAGCTGCCTCTCCAGCTGCCGGGCTTAGTTTTTTATGTAAAAATAAACAAGCATATCCACCTCATTCTCATGCAAATTTGCTTTCATCTTTAATAAATGGCAAAAGTATGTGTATTCCAAATAATTGTTTTAAAATAAATTTCTGAGTGACCTATGTCTGATTTTTGCATCTTTTTTTTATATCTGCATATCAGGGTTGTGTAAAAATTCCTTGGCCAGAAAGAGTCACCAGTGGGAAAGGTTTAAGAAGCATGTCTTAAACTGGGAGGGTCAGAAGAATGCATTTGTCCCTTTTTTTTCCTCTGGGGTTTCCGGTTGCCTGGAACAGGGTCCATGTAAATTAAATGCTCATTAAAATATTTGTAACCGGATGGGCTGGTGAGATGGCTCCCTGTGTCAGGGTGCTTGCAACAAGCCTGACATTCTGAGTTTGATCCTTGGGAGGGTGGTGGAAAGAGAGAACTGACTCCCACAAGTTGTTCTCTGACATCTACATGTACACCGTGGCACATGCTGCCAAGTCTTGCGTGGCTTGGTCCTGGAAGTCGTCACTCTGATGGAGGATGCCAACTGCAACAGCAACAGCAACCCCCAAATTTTAGACATCGGAATCAAGGAGGCAGGTTTACTGTCGACAGCTAAATGAGGAGGCAGGCTTAGCTAGTCTCTGTAGGGGGAGCAGGCTCAGGCTGCAGTCATCTGGGAGGAGGAATCTGTAGTTGATGATTTCTACATACACTTTCCGCATTTGTAATGGAACCAAAGGAAGGCTTTGCCTATTTCCCTGAGCCTCATCAGGGAAGGCTCTGCCACTTCTGTGGGTCTGAGGCATTGGGTCCTTGATATTCTATGCCCATGTCAACAGCACATCCACTCAGGACTTCTTCCACTCTACACATATACAAAATCATAAATTAAATGGTTGTAAAATGTTGTAGATGGAACTGAGTTAATATTACAGCAAAAATTCTTTCCTGAATACATTAAAGATAAGGAACTGGATGAGTTTGTGGGAAGTTCAGAATAAAGGTTGGTTTGTATACACCAATATACTATGGAAAGAATTATTTAATAATTAAAAAAACTGCATCTGTCTCAGTGGACAGCTCTCAACATGTTGAGCCCGGGTAAATAAAGAAAGGAAGAAGGGAAGAAGGAGGGGCACACTGGAGGGTGGAACAAGGGAACCCTTGTCTCTCCTACTTCAGAACTATGCAAGCTTTTGAAAACACTTCTGCAGTCTGGGCTTGGGGACAGCATAACCACCACACATATCTATGAGTTCCAGTACCAGATGGCCTCATAGGTGTGGCTACACCAACTATGTAGGGGAGGTGTGCTATTGCATAATGTGTTTGGGAGATGATGGCTGGGGTAGAGCATTTTACTACAGATATTGCACTTTTAGACAATGTCAGTCATCATCCCAGGAGAAAGGTAAACAAGGTTACACATCTGATTACAAGGCAGCTTAGCCATGGTTTTCTTTCTTGGGGGGAGGGGGGATATTCCAAACAGGGTTTCTCTGTGGAGCAGTGTAACAGCCCTAGCTGTCCTGGAATTTGCATGGTAGACCAGGCTGGCCTAGAACTCACAGAGATCCACCTGCCTCTGCCTCCTGAGTGCTGGAATTAAAGGTGTGAGCTGCCAAGCTGGGTGGTCATGGTTTTTATTGCACAAGGTCTGAGTAGCGCCTACTCTAGGCACGAATATGAGAGGTTCTCACACCAGGTAGTCCCAGTGGTCATGGCTCTTGCTTATGCTTTTCCTTTGGTGACTGGAGTCAGGTTAGTTTGCAACTAAAAGTGAACAGAATTTGTCTTGCTCTCACTGGGAGCGATTTTCTTTCTTTCATCTTTCTTTCTTTCTTTTCTTCCTTCCCTACTTCTTCCCTTCCCTTCCTTTCTTCCTCCCTCCTTCCCTCCCTCTTTCCCTCCCCCTCTCTCTTTCTTTCTTTTTTTCTTTCCCATATTGCTACTAGAAACAAGAAAGCTGAGAGATTTGTCATTTGCACTAGCAATCAGGTGTTGATACATAAACAATTTAAAATGTAATCTTCTGTGTGGTCTTCAGCATGTGGCATGACCATGGGGAATGCTGGCTTTGTACCTGTAGCTGGTCTTCCATCACCTGGAGTAGTCTCAAGACACACAGTGGAAGGACGGGATCCCAACACTTCTGAGGCATCATGCATCACTGGACAAACAATTGTTTCTGATTGAGCAAACAAGAGCATTATTGATTGATAGAAATGGGTGGAAAGAAACAATTTTGGGACTGTCCGAAGTGCAGCCTAGCTGGGCAGTGGTGGCGCATGCCTTTAATCCCAGCACTCGGGAGGCAGAGCCAGGTGGATCTCTGTGAGTGCAAGGCCAGCCTGGTCTACAGAGTGAAATCCAGGACAGCCACCAAAATTACACAGAGAAACCCTGTCTCGAAAAACCAAAATCAAACAAACAAATAAATAAATAAATAAATAAATAAATAAATAAATGCAGCCTAGGATTTAAATTATTTAGTGCTGAAAACCCATTTAAAATCAAGTGATCTATCTGTCTATCTGTCTGTCTATCTATCTATCTAATCACCTAACTATCATCTATGTACCTATTTATCATCATTCAATTTATCTTCTATCAACCTATTATCTGTCTATTATCCATCTATCAATATATCATTTACCTAGCTATCATCTATAAGTCTATTACCTATTTTCCTATTTATCACCTGTCTGTTGTCTATCTAGCTACTTATTTATCATTGTCAAATCTATAACATCAATTTTTGTATCTTTTATCTATCATCTACCAATCTATCATCTATTATTTACTATCTATATATCAATTTTCTTTTTGGGGGGGTTTGAGACAGGGTCTCTCTGTGTAGCCCTGGCTGTCTTGAAACTCAGCTCTGTAGACCAGGCTGGCCTCAAACTCTGAGATAAGCCTGCCTCTGCCTCCTGGGTGCTGAGATTAAAGGTGTGCGCCACCATACTTGGCTTTGTAAATCAATTTTCTATCTATTTTGCTCATTGTTCAAAAGTGAATCTAAAAGACTTATGTAAGTGTTTACACACACACACACATTTATACCATTTTCTATGGAAAATACTGAAAGATGATAGGTATCAAAATAATAGAAAGACTACAGACCAACATGTTAACTAATATCATCTCACTTTAGTAGGATTATGCATTGTTATTATTTTATTTGAGCTCTTCTGTGTTTCACAAAACTTTTGCAATGAATGTGCATCATAATTTAAATACTAAAAAACTCACTAAAATGGTTTCCTCTAGTGTCCTATTAAGTGTCAAGTACCATTGTTGGATGTCCAAACTCATGCTCACTCCCTGAAACAGCCATGCTGGAAGGAAGAGCGTGGGAGGACAGGAAGAGAAGCTGGGAGCAGGGCTGTGTTCAGTCATAACAAGGGTAGATGGGCGACAGTGCTCTCGTGGAAGGTGAGATTCAAACGTGTTGCTGTTCTTCTCCATCGGCACAAGGGAACCATAGCAGGTGACAGTATCACAACCTTGCTGGGGCTAAAACAGGTCTTTGGACCTCAATACCCCAAACTATTGTCTCCTAGGGGGTCTTCATATATAAAACTTCTTGCCGTACTCACTGGCATTTTGCAGGGCAGCCTCCTCCAGGACACGGAGAGAATGGGCAAGCCAATTCCTATGTCACCGTGGTGGTCTCAGGGCTGTTCCCTTCTGCTCACCATCAGCTTCTTTCCTGAAGTGAGGCACGTGTTAGTGAACTCATGTCTCTCTGATACCTTTTGACTCTTTCTCCCGCGGCAGCCAGTGGTCTGGAAAACCACACTTCAAAACATGTTGTCACTGGCCTTACTACACCTGTGCTTACATCCCCTCCATGTGATAGACTGCTCTGAAAACTCAGTTAGATCCTGGATGTCACTGTGTGTTTCAACGACTTCAGATTTGTCTTAGGAACAAGATCTCTAGAACGGCCCACAAGGCCCTTGGTGGCTCACTGGTCCACCCCTTGGCTGAGGTCCTGCCTCTTAGGCCTTGATGTTCTGACCTAGAAGAGCTGCCCCTCGGTCCTATCCCTTCCCATCTCTCTCTCTACCCTGTTGTCCTTGCATCCTCAGCCCAGGCCCATTCATCTTGTGTTAATGGTTCAGTTTTAAATCCCACACAGTATCTGCTCTCTTTCACAGTCTCTCCTTTTTGGGTTTCTACCCCTCCTTCCAAGCACTCACCAGTCTGTGGTTGACAGACTTGAGTAATCTTTTTGTGTCATGCTGGGCTCTCATCCTCAGGCAGATTGCATGAAGGAGGAATTCTTTTTTTTTTTTTTTTTTTTTTTGGTTTTTCGAGACAGGGTTTCTCTGTGTAGCTTTGCGCCTTTCCTGGAACTCACTTGGTAGCCCAGGCTGGCCTCGAACTCACAGAGATCCACCTGGCTCTGCCTCCCGAGTGCTGGGATTAAAGGCGTGCGCCACCACCGCCCGGCGAAGGAGGAATTCTTTTGCTCCCCATCATACCTCCTGTTGCTTAGGAGCCCAGTCCATGTTGAATGAAGGAATGTCTTGAAGTTTCTTTGGAAGGTCCTTTGTCTGTTCTTCCCACTCTTCTACTGGTAACCATTAGTTTGAAAACAAGAGCAAGAAGAAGATTGGACGTCTTCTAGTAGTGACAGTGCTAATTGTCCTCTGGGAAGGCTCTAGAGGCAGCTGGGAGCTAGGCCTGGAGCACGCCTGTGGAGGAGGATCTTCATTCCATTACCTGAGGTGGAGAGCGCCTCCACTGTGGAGGGCATCCATTACCTGGTTGAGATGCTAGGCTGTATAAGTGCGGAAGGGGGAGCCTAGCAGCGAGATGGGGTCATCGATCTCTTATTCCTGACATAGAAGCAATGTGACCAGACAGAGAGCTTCCAGCTCTTGCTGCCTTAACTCCCCCCACCCCCGACAATGGACTGTACCTTGAGCCCCAGTAAACCTTCCTTCTTGGAGTTGTTTTTGTTGGGTGTTTTACTACACAAGAGTGGAAAACGATACATCTTTTGGGCTGAGGATTTATCGTGTTGCTCTTAGCAATGAGTGAGGAGTGGGGGGTTCTGGGAAACAAAGGGGTTCTAGAACGCAGCCAGTGGAGTACTTTAGTCAGAAGTTTGCATTTTCGAACTGAATACTTTGTTTTCTGTTCATAACTTCAAAAGCTTTGGGGTTAGAAACAATGCCTTGTGCCTTGCCTCTTTTTTCTTGTAAAATTCTTGTAAAAAAATATTTGTTAAGACTTTCATACATGAGTACAGTATTTACATCATGTATTTACACCGCTCCCTCTTCTCACAACTCTTGTGTCTCCCCTTTCTCTTAAATGCATGACCTCTTCTTTAATTATTGTTACCTATCTGTATGTGTGTGTGTGTGTGTGTGTGTGTGTGTATCAATACAACCTCCTTAATCCGTTCAGTGTTGCCCGTATGTATGTCTATGTGTTTGGAGCTGACCATTTGGGATCGGACTGTCTATCAGGGGACTTGTGTGTCACTGGAGAAGACCGGTTCTCCCTTTCTCAGCAGTCACTAATTGCCGGCAGCTCTTCATCTTGAAGTGGGGCCTGTGACATTTCCCCGATCCTGGTTGGCATGTCAAATGCTGGTGTCATTATGCAGGTCTTGTGTAGGCAGCCATGTTGTTGAAATGTCACAGGCGCAGCTTTTTTTATACGTTTCCTGTCACGTATAGAAGACAGAGCGGACTTCCTGGTCCTCTGGCTCTTACAGTCTTCCCACCCCTCTTCTGTGATGTCCCCTGAGCCGTAGGTGGAGAGTTTAGGTTGGAGATGTGCCATCTGAGGCTGGGCACTCCACAGTTGGTTGTTCTCTGCATATTGCCCTGTGTCTTTCCTAGTTCAGCTGTCCCACCCCTGAGAATGCTGCTGCTTTTGGTTTTGAAAAGAGAGAAGAGGAAGCTTCACAGTGGCATCGAGGGCTCACCTGGGTCCTCGTAGGGAAAGGAGCGTGGGTGGCAGCTGGATGGCGTTGGGGGAGGGGAGGACTGGAAAAGCAGGCTTTAGGAAATTTATCAGAGCCCTGTGTAGGGTGGTGTGTGCCTGTCATCTCAGCATGCCCTGTGGCAGAGACCGAGGGTCGGGAGTTCGAGGCCATCCTGGACCATGGAGCAAGTTGAAGTCCAGCTTGGACTGCCTAGCAAAACCCTGTCTCAAAAATTCAAAATAGGAAGAATTTCCAAAAGAACAGGAGGGAAAAGAGAGAGGGCAGGAGGGCAAGACGAAAGAAGGAAGAAAACCAGTCGGGTTCTTAAATGAAAGGTTCATCAGAGTGATGACTGAACTCTGAGCATGGGGTTTCAGTCTGGGGGTGAGACTCCTTGTTCCTTCCCCTCCCCCTTCCATGAGTGTCTCGGGTGTACCCTCCCCCACCCATGCACAAATTAAAAATAAAATAAAATTTCCCCTACAGAGAGAGGTGTGACTGTTTGGAAACCCATTCCTCTTTCCCAGCCTTCACTCCCTACACCTTTCCTATGTGGAGACAACAGGGGATTGATCAGTCACCAAAACTAAGGCGAGACTTGGCTTATGAAAGAAAATGAATGTCGTGGTCTGTTTAAAGAGAAACCCACATCGAAATCTCTTCTACCTGGGAACTTGAAACTGTTTTTTTTTTTTTTTTTTTCCATTTGATTCATGGCAAATTGAACATGCGCAATAGTGTGTCTCTTCTTTTCCTTTCCTCTGTGATGTTTAAATGAGGTCTTGGAAAGAAAAAAATAATAATAACCATAGTTTTCTTTAACTTTCCGTTCAGCTGTGGATGGAGCTCTGCTTTACAGTTCCGCTTCTTATAAAGGAAGGGTGTGAATTCTCACGTTGCACGTTGCCTGTGTGTGTTTGGGAAGGATGCCCCCGGCACGGTCACTCCCAATGTCACTCCAACACGTCCAGGAGCCATCGCGTCCTATTGTGTGGTAGAGGGCTAACAGTAACAGTTTTTTAGAAACTGTTTAAAAACAGTGGTTTTTCTAAAAGAAGTAATGTCTGCGTTTTAAACACGAATTTTAAGCAGGAAGACCTAGATGCATGAGGCAAGCCCTCCGAAGCAGGCTAACTGTGTTTTATGCCATTAATTACTGCAGCTTATCAAAGTGCCGTCTCCAAGCTAATTGCTGAGTCCCAGGGGGTCTCACTAAGATGAGCTATGGCCAAGAATAAACAATAAAACCCAAAATCAGCAGAGGTGGCTGGTTTAACGTGCCCAAGAGCTACAGAATGTCCGCCATCGTCTCCACATCAAGTTAGGTGAGGCAGAACTGGTCGTGGATGAGTCACTGACTTGCAGGGGGGAGGGGGGGTCCTACCAGGATGAAGGAAACTAACCTATCTCCGCCTGAGGTTGCAGCTAAGCCCAGCATACCCAGATCCCACCTCTAGACTGCTATGGGCAAAATTAAGACAAAGAGACGGGAGAGAATGAGAAAAGCAAGAGCATGGAGAGGAAACTATCAGGAAAGAGATAAAAAAGATAGGAGAAGGGAAATGATGAGAAAAACTGGGGGAAACCAAGAAAACAGAGAGATGTGGGAACGCACGCCGTTAGTCATCTTCCGAGCAGAAACGGACTATGTTCCCGAACGGTCCCGACACCTGCGCCATTAAATTGGGCCCCAAATAGACAAAGGTCCTATCAGCTGCCGTCAATAGCTGGAAGTGAGCTGGAGGTTTCCCTACCACAGGCCAGACGTTCCCCCGTGAGTATAGAAAGCAGCTGCTGGTGCTTGTGGCCACTAGCTTGGATTTTTGGAGTTGCTTTCAAAGACACCAAGCCCTGCCCTGCGATGTAGAGCAAGTGAGTTTGTGAAATGGGGTGTGATGGGATGGAAGCCATTCTCCCATTTGGCTTTATGGAAATGAGTCCAGCTCATGATAAGCATCCGTTCCCATTCCCCACTTGTCAGCGGAGGATGCCAGTGCAGCAGGGATTGAATGGAGAAGCACAAGCGCAGAGCTACCCACACTGGCAAAACCTAACTACTTCAAAGGATGCTCCTTCAGTGGAAACGCATTCTGGAACGGGCCGTGTGTGGTCCTGGGGTGCGCACTGAACCCCTCTGTGGCTCCCTGAGCTTTGTCCCAGGCAGGGCTGTGTTACTGCTTCCTCAGCGTCAGCGTCATCAGGCAGACAGAAACTGTGAAAGCACAGGGTTCTTCTCTAAGACCTCATCTAGACATGGATATCACAGGTAGAGACCAGTGAAGTTGATAACGCAAGTATTCCTCTAGGATTCTGATGTCAGAGAGAGGAACTCATCGGCACCGAAGCTGTCAAATCTGCCTTAATTATGATTAATAACATACACATACCTGAGAAGGCTTTTTTTTTCTCTCCCTCTTTCATGCTGACTTTCTTAAAATGCGTCTTTGCTAAATATGATCTCGGGATCGGTTCAGCTGTAGCTGGAGGAAGAGACTGGGGTGATGCCTCTGTGTGCAGTGGAGCTTGAAACATTTGTGGTTGGCTGGGTACACTGGTTCTGACCCTCTGTATATTTTGATACGCTTCATTTTTCCATTTCTTTCCTTTTTCCTTCCCCCTTTTCTACATTCTTACTCATGTTCTTTATTTGTTTTCCTTTTTGAAACAGGGTGCATACTGTACCCCAAGCTGTCCTACAACTCGCTATGCTATGTTAGGCTAGGCTAGGCTAGGCTAGGCTATATATATATGCCTATGCTAGCCTCAGACTCACAGCAATCCTCCTGCTTCAGCCTCCCAAGTGTTGGGATCACAGGCATAAAGCACCCCCACTCAGCTGCTTTTCTGCAGAATTCCTAGCCCCACCATGCAGAAAGAACGTTTGGGGTAAGCAAATTTTAATGTGGTCAGAAATGAGCCCGCTGGTTAGAAAGGCAATCGGTGAAATGTTTTCTGTCACTGTCTTGACAGGAGAATGACTGCCACGAGCTTCTGAGGTGAGAAGCTGTCCTGTTCATAGAGGAGGAAGCCAACGGGGGTGAGCATGGTGTTTCTGTAAGAATGAGGAGACTTGAAGACATTATAAACTGTGGCTAACCCGGGATGGCATTGCTACATCAACAGCTGTGGTGTCGTCTGCGAACCTGGTGCTTTAGTGCCCTTTCTGTTCCCGTGACGAAACACTGTGAGTAAAGCAACTTGTGGAGGAGAGGGTTTACTTGGCTTACATGTCTCAATCACAGCCTGTCATTGAGGGAAGTCGGGGCATGGACTCAAGCAAGGTAGGAACTGAAGCAGAGCCCATGGGGGTGGGGTAGGGACTCTGCTTACTGGTTTGCCCCACATGGTTTGCTCAGCTACCTTTCTAATACACCTCAGGAGCCCAGGAGTGGCACCGGCTACTGTAGGCTGGACCCTCCCGTCCCAATCTTCAGTCAAGAAAATGTCCCACAGACTTGTTTCAAGCCAGTCCGACGGCAGCATTTTCTCAATTGAGATTCCCTTTCCCAGATGACCAAAGCTTGCAGCAAACTGACAAAAATCCAACCAACTAACGTACCTGACTTGTGATTCATTCTTCCTCCCTTCCTGCACGAGTGCGCGCGCGCGCGCACGCACGCACACACACACACACACACACACACACACACACACACACAATGTCTATGTGACAACACACGTTTCGCTCTGTTATTGACTCAGAAAGGGATATTCAGAAATGGACACTTGAGAGACTATTGTAAAGAAAGCTGTGTGCTAATGTGGACAGGCCTTGCCTTTTCTTCTTGCAGCATAGACATATCCTTTGCTTACTCTGGTTAGCGTTCCCTGAGTGGCTTACATTGGCACAGTGCTTTCCTCTTCGATTACTAGTTATTCCAGGGCGGATATGCACCTGACCTCATTCTGTTGTTTAGGTAAAGTTAGCAGGCCCTGGAATTCAGGGAGTCAATGGCTCCTTCTTGGGCTTAATTAGACAGTTTAAGCTCTAATTGGCTGCCGTGAAGTCAATCAATCAGCAAGAGTGCTTATTCGCTCTCTGGGGATTTGTGGGAGCAACTGATCTTCTCAGCGGCAGACACTCATTCATTCGGCGTGGACCCCCACACTTTGCAGGGCCAGGGCGGTGGGTGTCCTCGAACCCCTGGGCAAATGTAGTAGGCTTTTTCTGTGTGTAGCGTAAGGAGAAGCAGACTGCCCTTGTGCTGCAGATGGAAATGTATTTGAATAACATGTGCTTGCTTATCAAGGTGAAGATAGGTCGTGCTGTCTGAAACAAAAGCTGCCTTGCAAAGGGAAGCAGGGGTGCATGGGACTGTGCGGGGATGACAGTGGGACTGCCGTGTCACTAACCCTCCTGGAAATGGGGGTGGCAAGTGAGTTCCAAACCGATTCGGCTGTGAGATCCCTAAAGAAAGCACTGGTCTCATTCTTGCATCTAGAGATCTGGGGCTTGTGTGCCACATTTACTAAGCAAATAAACAAAGCATTCATTCTAATAGTGGATCAAACAAACATTGCTCAAAGCATCTATCTACCCAGAACTTAATATTTGTCATATGAATATTCATTTTCCTTATTTCTCTAACTTTCATCTTTTTTTTTAACTTATTTTTTGTGTAGCAGGTAGGGGTGCTCATGTGGATGTTGGTGTATATTCACGCATGGTTGCATGTGGGACACATGCATGGCTGCATGTGGGAGCCAAGGTTGTCTTGGGTGCCTTCTGTCTTTTGTTTGAGGTAGAGTTTCTCCTTGGCCTGAACTCTGCTGTGTAGGCCAAGCTGGTTAGCCTTACAGTTTTGAGGGTTCACTTATGTCCACCTCTCATCTTGCCATTGCTAGAATTACAGGCCTGTGATATGTCTGGCTTTTTATTTGTGTTCTGAGGACCTGAACTCAGGTCTTCAATTGCAAGGCAAGGATGTTAGCACCTGAACCATCCCCCTGGCCCATAACCTTCGTTCTTAACTACATATGCTCAGGTATACCCAAGCCCATTGGGAGCGACCCAACATGTGCAGCATCATTCTGCACACAGATAGCCTTAGGGGACCCATCTTGATGATTTAGTTGTATAAATTTTGGAGTGAGGGTTTTTTTTTGTTTGTTTGTTTGTTTGGTTTTTTTAAAACAACCAACCAAAAAAAAAAAAAAAAAAAAAAACAAAAAGGAGCTGGAGAGATGGCTCAGAAATTAAAAGCAGTGAACCTGGGTTTTATTCCTGGCACTTGGGGAGTATATGAATGTGATGGGTTTCTTCAATATGTGGAGACTTCTGCTGGTGATACAAGCACAAGACAGGTGCCACCCCTCCCCAAAGGAGTGTCCAGGTTAGGGGCAAAGACAGGCTGTAATAAAGCATGAAGGACTATCTATCTAACTTGGACTTGGATGATCAAGGAAGCTTTTGCAGAGAAGACAGCACTCTGTTTAACCTTGAAGGATCGGGGACTTGGTCTGCAGAGTGGACACCATCGGTGCCCCTCCTACAGCTCCTTGACTTTGACCACTATGGTGTGCTAATCCAGCTGTTGTTTGCATGACTGCTAATCCAGCTGTTTGCATGACTGCTAATCCAGCTGTTTGCATGACTCGGGGTTTTCTTCTGTTAGCAAGCTGGAGGTTCTAGCTAGGCATGTGTTGCTTCTTAGGATCAGCTCACAAGCAATGACTAAGGAGAGTAAGTAAATAAAGACCCCAGATTCCTCTCTTCCTCTCTCTCTCTCTCTCTCTCTCTCTCTCTCTCTCTCTCTCTCTCTCTCTCTCTTTGTCCTCTGGCTTGATCTTCCTTCTCCCTGACTCACATCCACTCCCTTCCCTGCGTTGGAAAATTACCTTAGAAATCCTTCTTCCCATTTCCTTGTATAAAGATCTAACTTAGTCATCCTGGGGAGAGGGAAAAAAAGAGCAAGAATGTTCTAGACAAAGCCAGCCATTTTTAATAAAAGTGCAGAGTTGTTAAAGAATAAGAAGAACTTAGTTGTGAGTTACTGTGAAGCTTTTGTTAGCACATAGTACTAGTTGGCCTGAGAGGATACCACACTGTCTTGTTTTCCTCTTAGGTGGGCTGTCCTAGGAATAGTAGTGGTGGGTTTGTATGAGTGTG
This sequence comes from Peromyscus attwateri, assembly GCA_902168425.1. Lineage (NCBI taxonomy): Eukaryota > Metazoa > Chordata > Mammalia > Rodentia > Cricetidae > Peromyscus > Peromyscus attwateri. The sequence continues at coordinate 7,407 of CABHPP010143121.1, read as the reverse complement.
TATCCACAATCACAGTTCTGTATGAACACACACACACACACACACACACACACACACACACACACACAGTGGGGGGGGGTTGATTTGCAGAAGTGTTGAAATCTGTGATTTTGCTTACAACAAGAGTAGCTTATGCTGAAATTACATTCTTAATCTTATGCCCCTTTAGATTCCTCTTCTCATTCGATGTCCTAACTAGATGCCAGGCATTAATACAGGAAAATCACAATTTCATTTGTGAAATCAAATGTTTAAAAATGGATCACTCGTCATCAAATAACAGGTACTTTGACCTAATATCTGAGAGCAAAGCCCTGAACAGCCCTTCAGGATTAAAGCAACCTTGTCTTGGCTTCCCTCGGCTATCTGCTTGACTGGGCAGGAAGAAACCATCTGTGGCTTCCAAATAGGTTTTGGTCCCTGCATCCCTGGCCTGGTGCCTTTTTCAGAGGGGAAAGTCTTCAGAAAAACCTGTGCTGCGTTAAACTTTGAGAGCTCTCTTGTGGGCCCGTGTCTAACCAGCCACTGCCGATCTGAATATTTCCTGCATGCTAAGCAGACCATTGTCAGCTACTTCCTCTAGGCGAGATAGTTATAAATGCCGTTTATGGTCCTGCTTTGACAACTGTGAAGGACACGCCAAAGAATTTATCACAGGATTACCCATCCACCAGCAGAATACCTAATAAGATTCTAAATGACCCAAGATGATAATAAGATCGAGCTTGTAGCAATAAGGTATTAATAAACTGCTCTTTTCAATAAGGGAGACTCCCGGCATCATTACCCTGACATATTTGTTTTGCTTATATTTTGTGAACAAAGTAGGGCTGCTGGATTGGATGGTAAATTTATAAAAACCCATGATGTATGAAAAATACAACCCTTGTGAAGTGGAACCCGCAGGTTAGAGTCAAGAGCACGGTGTTTGCCTATGACACCCAAGTGCTGGGATCCCAAAGCCATCGATTCTAATTTTTCCATGCCATTTGCCTTTGTATTTAAAATTTATATAAGAAAAATATATCGCCCGCTGTTGACCGCAAGGCCATCATTCAAATGAAGAAATTTAGTAAAATCATAAACCAAGAGCGTGTGGATAAAGAATGAATTGAGAATACGGAATTCAAGATGAGATCTGGGATCTGGCTGGTGCCCCTGCTTTGAAAATAAAGCCATTTAGTGTTGAGTTAATTAAAATATGGACCCTGCTTGTTATCACTTAACTATTCCTATCAAGGGCAAGCGGCTGAGACTCAAGAACTCCCTGGTAACCATTTTTCAAACAGAGTATTCCAAAAGGCTCAGCCCCTCCCTTATTTTGTAACGGCACCCGCCTTGATTTTTATCTTGCTGCTCTACAGATCGGCTCTGGCGACACCACACATGGATAAGACCTCCCACACTCTAAAGACCTTCGATTCCTTTCTAGATTAGCCTTTGTGCTTGGAATTTCTGGTGAGTTAAATTTATCCTGGCAAGACTGGTGAAATGGCTTAGTGGGTAAAAGTGCTTGCTGGAGTTTGATCCCTGGAACCCACAAAAAGCCAGATGTGGTGGCACACATCTGTAGCCCCAGGTCTCCTAGAGTGAGATGGGAGGTGGAGCCGGGAGAATCCCTGGAAAACATGGGGGGGGCGGCGGCGGTTCAGCAGTACAACGGAAGCGAGACAGCCCCTGCCTCAAGCTGGAAGGTGAGAATCCATTCCTGAAAGTTGTCCTACGACCCCCACGCTTAAGCTATGGAGGACACATGGCCACACTGACAGGATAATAATTAATTTACGTTGTTTATCACAGGGAATTTCAGAATTGGAATTAGCACTTGTTTTGTAATTGAGGCATGCTTTACACACCCTGAAACGCACAGCTGTTAAGTGTCCAGAGTTGTACTGTATCAAGTGAACCTCTGTGTCACCAGCTCTCGAAGCAAGGCTCTACAACGTTTTCATCTAGACTGCTGTCCGTGCTCATTCCCACGTGCACGCCCCATTCTCCGCCCTGGCGACTACTGGTTCTGTGTCTACCATTGGATCTACTTCTGAAACTTTAGAGAAGTGGAAAAATACACTCTATTCTTTTGGGTTTACTTTTGAAAAATTATCTTTCATTTATTCTTTGACAATTTCCTACAGGCAAACAATGTGTCTTGATCTTATCTAACCCCCAACTCCTTCCCACTCCAACTGACACGGCCCAGCACCCCTCCCCTTTCATGCTCCTACCCCACTTTTTAAAGCCACTCACCGAACCCAGTTCATGCTTCCTGCTGGATTCTTGGCTGCTCTTGTCGGCTGAATCTTGTGCAGATCTAGTGCCGGCAACCATAACTGCAGCCAGTTCATGGGTGCGATGCACATCGTGCCCGGAAGACAGCACTTCATAGCACGCTTCCCCAACCTCCGGCTTCTACATCCTCTTACCCTCTCTTCTGAGATGTTCCTGAACCAGTAGGGGTTAATATCAGTGCCCCATTTATGGCTGAGCGCGCCCCACACACAGTGAGTCTGCTCTTCTTACTCAATACTGTGTTTTTGAGACTCACTCAAGTCGGTGTGTGTGTGTGTGTGTGTGTGTGTGTGTGTGTGTGTGTGTGCCAGCTGCTCATTCTGCATGGATCTACTGCCCCGAATCAATCCATTTTCTTTTCTTTTTCTTTTCTTTTCTTTTTTTTTTTTTTTTGGAGCCGAGGACCGAACCCAGGGCCTTGCACTTGCTAGGCAAGTGCTCTACCACTGAGCTAAATCCCCAACCCCTCAATCCATTTTCTTATGTGGGTTATTTACAGTTTGGAACCATTATGAATGAGGCTGCTGTGAACATTTATGAGCCAGTGTTTTTGTTAATTCTAAATGGATCATGACCAAAGCTGGAAACTGCTAGAAGAAAATAAAGTCTTTCTAACGCTAGAGCTAAACAATTATATCCTTGATTCGATACCAAAAATAGGGACTGGAAAGATGACTCCATGGTTAAGAGCACTTACTGCCCTGCAGAGGACCCAGGTTTGGTTTCCAGCACCCACATGGCAGCTCACAACCTCCTGTAATTTCAGTTCTAGGAGATCTGACACCCCCTTCTGGCCTCTTTGGGTACTGTACTCATATGCACATACACATAATTCAGAATAAAATAACTTTATAAAAGGATACCAAATATATGCACTGTAAAATAACCAGCTAATAAACTGACCTGCATGAAAGGTTGAAAGCCTTTACCCTTCCTGTATAAGTGTTTTTGTGAAGATATTTTCATTTATCTTGTGTACAGGACTGAGCTTACTAGGTCATAGGGTAGGTGTTTAAGAAACTTCCAGACAATTCCATAAGCAGTTGTGAGTTCAGAAGCTTCACACCCTTGCCAACACTTAGTGTTGTACATTCCTTCTATTTTGGCTAGTCTGGTGGGTTGGAACAGGTGGCTCATGTTGATTTTAATTGTCAATGATAATCAAAAACATTAAAACAACCAAATTGGCAAACACCTGGCTGCTTCAATTTGTACTGAGCTTTGAATGACAATACTCAAACTTTTGTGAAAAGTCCAAAAGTTCAGTGTTGACAACAACAGGTTTTAAGGTCTGCACACTTCAGACCTCCAGGTCATCTTAGGAGGCTTTGCTCACATTCCCTCGCCATCTCTGTCAACTCCAGTTCCTTCGCTTAGTCATAACTCTCCAGAGATGAGATGCAGTCTGTTTAGTTAAGAATTCCTGATTGGTCTAAAAGCCACATAACAGTGTCACAAACAACTAAGTAGAAATGGCCCCCACCTACATGCCATGGTATTTCATGTACAAGCTAAGATTATAAGGTCCTGAAGCTGCCATTCTGTAAAGACACTGAGTGGCAGCCACCTGCCCTGGGACCTTGAGTTGAGATTCGAGCCTGGACACAGTATGTCAGGCCTTCTCAGCAAGTTCAGTTTGAGAGCCAGATTTTTTTTGTTTGTTTGCTTTGTTTTTTTTTTGTTGTTTGTTTGTTTTTCAAGATAGGGTTTCTCTGGCTGTCCTGGAACTCACTCTGTAGTCCAGGCTGGCCACAAACTCACAGAGATCTGCCTGCCTCTGCCTCCTGAGTGCTGGGATTAAAGGTGTGCACCACCACCATCTAGTGAGACCCAAATTTTTTAAGACTAGAAATAATAAAATTGCTTCCTGCCCCCATAGATGATAGCATTCAATTTGAGAGAACCCTGATGATGAAATCAGGCTTGAGTTTGTTTTTAACGTGAAGTTACAGCTGTGGGACACAGACACACAGACACACACACACACACACACACACACACACACACACACACACACACACCAGCCTCTTCTGCTTTGTACCTGAGACCTGCCTTCCTTTCTGTGGCCAATGGTCCTGTGACCGTGCCATTGAATTCTAAGGCATGTACCCGTGGCTGTTTTCCAGGGCAGCACTATTGATTTTCAAGGTTTCCTTTGTGCAGTGTGATAGCAAGGCCAGGAAGACAGTGGCTGAGGGTCCCATTGTCCCTTCTGAGACAAGAGGCTGAAGGTTGTTCCGTAGATATACGTTGCCCTTTCTGTGTGGTCTGACCTTCAACGTGGAAATGGCTACCCACCACAGAGACACTTAGCAATAGGCTTGAGCGTAATACAAATGGTAATGATGGAAATGATATTAATAACAGACACTGGCCGCACACTTACCACAATCAACTCTGTGGCCTATGCTTAATGGTTTTGTTAGGAAAATGACCCATGGTTCAGGAAACTGGTCCTCTGGGTCATGTTAGGTTGCTGGGGTCTGCCACTAGGGGGCAGCATTGCCGCTATCGTCTCAGGGAGCATCAAAGAAAATTCTGTTTACGATTCTTAATCTTTTTAGGTACTTTCCCCCTCATTTAGGATGAATATAAGTAATCTTCCAGTTAGCTTACACAGTAAGTTAATAATTTAAGAAATGAACCTGGCCTCTCATAAATACTGCAGAGGAAGGACAGTGACATAGTTTTCTTTTTCTGTTTTTCTCCATCCATTATTTTATGTCTTCATTAATTATTCCATTTGTAATAGTTGTGCTTGTTAAAAGGGAAGTCTCCACTATCAGTAATGAATTATTAGCACATGCTTTCTAGGCTGTGTGCTTGCCCAGAGCACGTAGCTTTCCATGAGTATTGGTTATGCTTGGGTATTTGCTGGGGTATTTGGGTATTATGTGGGAGGGCATACATCTGATCTAAAGTCCACTTTAGCAGAAGACAGACAGCTGTGCCTTGCAGAGATGAAGTGTGTGCCTTGGCTAGCCTTCCCTTTCTAAAACAGGCATGCTTACACCCTCATGCATTGGGAAGAGTTCGTCCATTTCTTTTATAATTTGCTTCACGTGGTGTGAGGAAATTTGCTTTGATTCATTCAATCTTTGATCGCTGGGTCGCCTCCCATGATCCACTTCTTTTCTTTGTTATAAACCAATGACCCCTCTTAACTCCTCCAAAGAGCTTTTCCCCTTTATAGCCTTAATGTTTTTTAAAATTAAATTTTTTGAGACAGGGTTTCACTACATGCCTCTGGCTGGCCTGAAATAGCTATGTAGACCAGGCTGGCCTTGAACTCAGAGAGATCTGCCTGCCTCTAGCTCCTGAGTGCTTGGGTTAAAGGCATGCACTTTCTTTGAGTTATTCTTTAACAGTAAATCTTTTTTCAACCTTTCATTTTAATTTTGTAGCGTATTGTATTTCATACTTGACTCTTCTAATGGGCCTGTAACTGAACTATCCAACCCTTCAGGATATTCGCCTCTATTCGACCACTTTAATTCAGTTAAATTCCATGACTTAAATGTGATTTCATTGGACTTCCTCCCAACCATCTTGTTTGTTTTAATAACCCTCTTTTTTTTCCCCCTTTGAGACAGGGTCTATGCAGTCCTGGCTGTCCTGGAACTCATTATGTAGCCAGGTTGTCCTTGAACTCACAGAGATCCCCCTGCCTCTGCCCGCCCAGTGCTGGGATTAAAGGTGTGCGCCACCATGCCTGGCCCATCATTTCTTACCGCCCACCCTCATCCCGTTTGGGCTTCATTTCGAAGAACTGCTTGTTTCAGCCCTTCGCCTCTTCTCCCACTTACGTTACAGTTACACGTTATCACTTCGTGATAGTTGATTTTTAATATTGATTCTCAAAGTCAAAATGTAATATCATCAGAGCTGGAGAGAGGGCTCGGCAGTTAAGAGCAATGGCTGTTCTTCCAGAGGACTCAAGCTTACTAGGTAGCTCACGCCCATCTGTAACTCCAGGGGATCAGCTGCCCTTTTCTGGCCTCCTCCGGCAACTGTACACACATGGAGCACGTGCAGACAAACAGGCACACGAGTACACACCCAACATATGCACACCCAACATATACACACCCAACATATACACACCCAACATATGCACACCCAACATAAAGTCGTCCAGGTACATCCGTGTTGGCACAAATGACAAGATGTCATTCTTCTCGTGACTTAACGATAGATTGTTCAAAACGCCACATTTTTTTAACAGCATGGGTTATAAGTCAAATTGTAACTTCCAAAAGAAGATACACATGGAAGATCTAACCCTCAGCCCCTCAGAATGTGGCCTTATTTGGAAATAGGCTCTTTATAGAGGTAATCAAATCAAAATGAGGTTGGTGTGGGCCTTCACTAACTGTGACTGGTGTCCTTGTCAGCAAGAGAAGTTAAAACTTGGATGCACACCCAGAGGGAGGGGACAGGGAAGTGTGCAGAGTGCTGTGCCAAGGCTGGAGACTCACTGTCCCAAGCCAAAGAGTGCCACTATGAGGGACAAGGAAGGACCCCTCCTCTAGGGGTCTTCACGGGCAATGTCACCTTGCCAATACCTCAATTTCTGATCAGGAGCCTCTGGAATTAGATGGGACAAACATTTCTGTTGTTCTAAGGTCCCCTGCTTGTGGTGTTTTGGTATAGGAACTTGGAAATGAAACACGTCATTTATTTAGTTTTCCATTTCTGTTATGTTTTTCTTAATTTCCAGAAGCAGGTTATTCTTTTTCAAATCTAATTATTTTTAATTTTGTGATATCTTGGTTCTTGCCTCTTTCCTTATAATTTCTTTAATGTCTTTAATTTATGGTTTTATATTTATGTAAGTGTATTTCACATCTATTTAAGTGTATGTAAGTGTGTATAGTACCCACAGAGGCCAGAAGGAATGTCAAAACCTCCTAGGAAAGTGAGCCATCTGTCATGGATTCTGGGAACTGAACTTGGGTCCTTTGGAAGAGCAACAGGAGCTCTTAACGGCCATGCTGTGTCTCCAGTCTTTACCTTTTAGTATTTTAAAGAATGTATATCTTTGCCGGGCGGTGGTGGCGCACGCCTTTAATCCCAGCACTCGGGAGACAGAGGCAGGCGGATCTCTGTGAGTTCGAG
>CABHPP010143120.1:27881-43648 GCA_902168425.1 Peromyscus attwateri | reverse complement strand
CAAGGATATATATATATATATATATATATATATATATATATATATATATATATATATATATATAATTTAATTGTACATATGCAATACACATACAAGTGTGTAAATTAGAGATTTTCTGCTATAAGGGTGGATTTAGGCTTGATTTGAGAGAATGTTTTTCATATTTTTTATAATAGAGAATGTTAAAGGTTTATTATTCTTTGTGTGTGTGAGAGAGAGAGACACACACAGAGAGACAGAGAGACACAGAGAGAGACAGAGAGAGAATATATATGTGTCTGTGACTGTATATGTGGTGTGTGTTACTGACCAAGCACAGCCTGAAATGTGCAGCAGTATATTTCTCTATCACTGCTTGTTCCTTTGAGGTAGAGTCTCTCCTTGAACCCTAGGTGCGCATTTCAGTGAGGCTAAAAGCCAGCAAGCTCTGGAGAGCCACCTGTCTCCTCCCACATGGTACTGGGGTTACAGGCTTTTGCTAAGGAATACCCAACTTGATATTAATGATTGTGGGTGTCTGTGTGTGGGTATATGCGTGTGTGAGTGCAAGTGCCTGCATAGTCTAGAGGAAGACAGCAGATCTCCTGGAGCTGGAGTTATAGGCAGCTGTGAACCACCTGATGTGGGTGCTAGAAATCAACCCCAGGTTCTTTCAAGGAGCAGCAAATGCTTGTAAACCCTGTCCCATCTCTCCAGTCCCTGGAGCAAGAACTCTTAATTAACCTGTGAACCCCATTTCTAGTCCCATCATGGAAACTTCCAAAAAGCCATTTGCAAAATTGGTCCTGAAAATGCCACTCTTTTTTTTTTTTTTTTTTTTCTAGACAGGGTTTCTCTGTGTAGTTTTGGTGCCTGTCCTGGATCTCACTCTGCAGACCAGCCTAGTCTCAAGCTCACAGAGATCCACCTGGCTCTGCCTCCCGAGTGCTGGAATTAAAGGCATGTGCCACCACCACCACTCTTAAAGAATATTTCTCAGTTTTCTTTGTTGTCACTGTTCTATTTGAATGTGTTTATTATTGTTAAATTATACTGAGGTAAAATTATTCAGGGCCAGAGAGATGGCTCAGTGTGTAAGGATGCCTGCTACTAAGGGTGACAGTCCAACTTGAATTCAATCCTGGGGCACCACAATGGTCGAAGGAGAAAATTGACTCCTATAGGTTGTTCTCTGATGTCCACATGCTTAATCATGCACATACATATGCACATACAAAAATAAGGGATGAGGGGAGGTAGATTTCAAGAGAGGGGAGATAGAGCACCATGGTATCAAGGTTTAAAGGGAAGAAAAGAACAAGAAAGATTAAGTGTGAAGTGGGATGGAGTGGCAGGGTAGAGGAGGGTCTATGTGAAGGGATAACTACCACTAAAGACTCTTTGAAAAAGTAATACGGAAATCTGCTACTTTAAAAGCTCCCCCAAGAGATCGAATAGATACCTCTGGTGGATGGGAGGAGGGATCTGGATGGCGAGGGTGGAACAGGAGTGATCAGGTCGGGGGAGGATGGAGGCAGAGACAGCTGGAATGGGGGGCATCTCTGGGATGAGCTAGAAACCTAGTGCAGGGGAAATTCCCAGGAATCTATGAGGGTGACTCTAGCTTGAACTCCTAGCAATGGGGCATATAGAGCCTGAACAGGCCATCTCCTGTGACCAGGAAGAGTTCCAGTGGAGGGACGGGGACACCAACCCAGCCACAAAACCTTTGACCTACAATTTGCCCTGCCTACAAGATATGCTGGGGTAAAAGTGGCACAGAAATTGTGGGAATGGCCAACCAATGACTGGTCCAGCTTGAGACCCACACCATGAAAGGGAGCTCACCCCTGACACTGCCTGGAGGGCCAGAATCCAGAGGGTGAACAGCCCAGAGACCTAGGATGGAACCAAACATGACTGACAAAAAAAAAAGTCAATGAAATGATTCCAAATGATATTTTGCTATTCTCATGGATTGATGCCTAGCCCAATTGTCATCAGAAAGACTTCACCCAGCAACTGATGGATACAGATGCAGAGACCCACAGCCAAACATTAGGTGGAGCTTGGAGAATACTATGGAAGAGGGGAAGGAAGGATTGTAGAAGACAGAGGGGTCAAGGACACCACAAGAAAACCCACAGAATCAACTAACCTGGGCTCATAGGTGCTCATAGACACCGAATTGACCATCAGGAAGCCTGAATGGGAATGGGATTGACCTAGTTCCCTCTTCACATACATTACAGTTGTGTAACTTTGTCTACTTGTGGTACTCCTAACAGGGAGAGCATGACCTGTCTCTGACTCTGTTGCTTGCTTTTGGGACCCTTTCCTTTTACCAGGTTAGGAAAGGAGGTGCCTAATCTCACTTCAACTTGATATGCCATGGCTGATTGATGTATGTGGGCAGTCTGTTCTTCTCTGAAGAGAAATGGAAGAAGAATGGTTGGGGGGGGAGTGAAGGAAGGGACCAGAAGGAGTAGAGGGAGGGAAAACTGCAGTCAGGATGTAAAGACAATAAACAACCAAATAAATCCACAAAAAGCTCCCCCAAAAATATGCATGCACATATATAAAAGAGTTCAAATGGAATACCTTATAACATAGCAATGATGCCTCTGCTAGACTCACAGGCTAACAAGTAAAAAGCCAGTGACAGATATGGCTTACCTCTTTTGAAGCTGTTGGCCAGTAAGGTCCATAAACTCACCAAGAGTGCAGGCCATTGTCAATCCTATTATCTACCCTCTAGAACATGACGATAAGACCCCATTGCTGAAGACAACACGTACTTGAGTCACAGAACATGGAGACGTCAAGCTGATATTCACCTGAAAACTTCATTCCTACTACTAGCTTCCATAGTACTGGGAGGTGCTGTGCCTGCTACCAGAGGAGAAAAGTAGTCACCAGTTTTACCCAGATGTGAATTCTGTGAGCTACAACAACTACTGATCGCTGGCCCGGCAACACACGCTGAGTGGCGCAATAACGACACAAACGTCTTAGGAGTAACTAACCACTTTCTGATTGGATTTAATGCCTGCTCCCCAGTTGAAACCCATGCTTCGCAACAATATTGGGGCCAAGAACCTATGGCTAAACAGGTCATACTCCCTAGGGGAGAACCTACTACTATTACTGTGATAAATCGAGACAATAGTACAATGACTCCCTAATGACTTATGATTATACCAAAGCATTAATGTTTCTGTCAACCCTCATTACAGAAGCTTCCTTTTGCAGTAGAGAGTGATTAACACAGAGACCCACAATTGGTCAAGATAAAGAGAATGAGAATCTGTGGAATGCTCATCCCTCAACAGGACGTCTATACTGCACTCCCTCCTCCCAAGAACCATTACAGAAGAGGGAGCAGAAAGATTGTACGATCTGGAAGAGGTGGGTGCCTGCAGGGAAAACAGTGTCTTCTGGACGCAGCAGGGTAGCTGCACGTATGAACTCATAGTGGTTATGGCAGCATGCAAAAGCCCCGTGGTAGCTAAAGCCAGACCAAATTCCAACATGAAGAAGGGAGGTAGGCATGAAGTCTCACCCCAAGCTAAGTAGATATTGGTAGCAACTGACAGCTGCTGGGAGAGCGAGAGACAGTTTTCTCTAAGAGTATAACCTCTAGTGAGTTGATCACACTACAACAGAGAATCACATATCCAAGAGTATATGGGCATTACCAACTGTACTAGATGGGTTTGCAATGAGAAAAGGACACAAAGTTGGGTGGGGAGGGAAGGGAAGTGGATCTGAGAGGGGCAGGGTAGGGAGTCAATATAGTAAAAATACGGCATTGTTTAAAATTCTCAAAGAACTAATAAAAATGAGAAAAATAATAAAATGAAAAATTGTTTAGTTTATAGTCTTTTTGCATATATACATACATAAAATTTTGAAGGCAAAATTGATTATGAGTGAACATGTCTACAGAAACTTCCTTCATGATTAAATGATATTGTTATTTATTAATTTTTTTAATTAATTTAATTTTATTTTATGTGCATTGGTGTGAGGGTGTCAGATCCACTGGAACTGGAGCTACAAACAGTTGTGGGCTGCCATGTGGGTGCAGGGAATTGAACCTGGGTCCTCTGGAAGAGCAGCCAGTACTCTTAACTACTGAGCCATCTCTCCAACCTGATATTGTTATTTATTAACTACATCTTTACTTGGGAGTATAAATGCTATCAATTTAAAAAAAATAAATACCATTTTATTTATTTTTTTAATAATTTTTTTTTCATGGAGGCTGAAGAATTGGCTCAGTAGTTAACAGCATTGGCTGCTCTACCAGATGTCCTCAGTTCAATTCCCAGCAACCACATGGTGGCTCACAACCATCTGTAATGTGATCTGATGCCCTCTTCTGGCACGAAGGTGTACATGTAGGCTTACAGTTCAGAGGTTTAGTCCAGTATTATCATGGTGGGGACCATGGCAGCATGCAGGCAGATGTGGTGCTAGAGAAGGAGCTAAGAGTTCTCCATCTTGATCCGAAGGCAACAGGAAGTGAATTGGGACACTGGGAATGGCTTGAGCATATATGAGCCCTCAAACCCCACCTCCACAGTGACACACTTCAACAGGGCCATACCTATGGCAGTCAGTGCTCTTAACTGCCAAGCCCTCTCTCCAAACATTACCAATTTTTTTATATGAATATTTTGGGCTAATATTTGAGTTTAAAGGCAATAGCTTTTAAAGTGTCACTCTCTGCTGTTATAATCTAATTTTAATCATGAAGTTTATGGAGAATCTGATGTTTATGAACTACAGTTCTAAGAGCTGAAAATTGGTCCTGTACCTTCCCTGTGGATGATGAATTATATCCCCCTTCTCTCCCTTGCACACTAGTCAGCAGAAGCACACACAATACAGCAGAAGCTCTGAGAATTTAAATGACGTCAGGCCTTCTGTCTTACATGTGTGTGATCAGAGAGGACAAGGACACAGATGGCTTCCTGTCATCTTGTTTAGAGATTTTTTTTCTTTGTTTCACATAGCATTTTTACTATTTATTTTTACTCTGAAAAAGTTTTATTGTCTAAAATTATAGTATAGAGACCTCAAAGCAATCAGTATCAAATCAAATAACCATCAATTTATAGATAATTAAAAAAATTTAACACCTCATAGAGTAAGGGGCTGGGTGGGGGGAAGAGCTCTCAAGGTAGGGGAACTAGAATGTGTGGTTATGGAGAGATTGGAAAGGCAGGACTAAACAGAGGGAGAGGGAAGAAGGGGGTAAGGGAGGGGACGGAGGGGGCAACCCACACTAAGGGCCATTTGAGGAGTCATAAGGAAACCTAACACAGTAGAAACTTCTTAAAATACATGCATATGTGAAAGAAATCTACATGGAATCACCAAGTAACAGGGGAGAGAGAGTCCCAACTGGACCTTTTTAGTCACCTCGTGAAACCTGAGTCGTTGGCCAAAGGGGCCCCATGAAAACCCCCAAACAATCAGGTTATTGCCAAGCCTACTGGTTGAGTTCCACAAATTGATGTAAGGCCCTGTTACCAAAGACAACACTTACATATCTCTGTTGTTGGGGGGGAGTGTTGGCTCTTTTTTGGGGGGTCCACCACCCAGCTCCCAAATAAATCACACACAGAGGCTTGTTCTTAGTTATAAATACCCAGCCTTAGCTTGGCTTGTTTCTAGCCAGCTTTCCTTATCTTAAATTATCCCATCTACCTTTTGCCTCTGGGCTTTTCCCATATTCTTACTTCTGTAAATCTTACTCTTATTTAGTGGTTTGTTGTGTAGCTGGGTGGCTGGCCCCTGGAGTTCTCCCCTTCTCTGGTTCCTCCTCGATCTCTCTTTCCTCCCAGATTTTTCCCTCTATATATTCTCTCTGCCTGCCAGCCCCGCCTACCCTTTCTCCTGCTTTGCTATTGGCCAGTTCTTTATTAAGACCATCAGGTGTTTTACACAAGCATGGTATCATAGCTTCACAGAGTTAAACAAATGCAACATAAACAAAAGTAACACACCTTAAAATAATATTCTACTATATATCTTAGTGAATATGAAGAAGTTGACCTGGTGCCTACCTACAGCCTTCACTCCTACTGACTAGTATTCATGGTACTGTAAGATCTTCTGCTACCAGAGGAGAAAGCTAAACACCAACCCAGACATGAGCCCTGTGATCTACAATGGTGACATGTTTGCATGATACACTAGTGTAATGGTGGCACAAACCTTGTGGGAGTAACCAACCACTATCTGGTTAGATTTAAGTCCCAGCCTATGAAATGGGACCTATGCCCAATACTGCTCAGGTGGCCAAGAACCTGAGACTAGATAGACCAAGGGACCTAGGAGAAACCCAAAAAAATTCTGTTCTGCCAAAGGAACATAGCAATAAAATGACTCCCAATGATGTTATGCTATACTCACAGATCCATGATTTGCTCAGTCATCATCAGAGAAGCTTCTTCCTGCAGAAGATAGGAACAAATACAAATACCTACAACTAGACAATGTGCAGAGAGTAAGAGACCTTGGAACACTCAGTCCTTAGAGGGATGCATATATGAACTCACAGACTATGGCAGCATGCATAGAGCCCACACAAGTCCAAGACAGGTGGTATCCCAACACTGAGAGGGGAAGTGAACAGAGCCCCCATCCCTAACCCAGAAGCTGTCTGCAGTTGACAACTGCTCACAAAGGAAAGTCTTCAATGGTGTCTCACTGGCTATCCAAGCCACATTTAAGGGCAGACCCCATGCCTAGCCATAGATGGCTGACACAAAACAAACTCAAGGGTATTTTAGTAACCATTGCTTGTCTTTTGCTTATCTATTTTGGTTTCTGATTTTGTGTTTTTATGGGAGTGTGTGTGTGTGTGTGTGTGTGTGTGTATGTCTCTGCATGTGTATATGTTTCTTGTGCTTTTTCTTTTTCTCTGTCTATTTACTTTGTTTTCTTCTTTTTTTTTTTCTTTAAATTGGCTTGTTGGTTTTCTAAAGAGAGAGAAAGAAGGCACAGAGTTAGATGAGTGGAGAAGATCTGGGAGGAGATGAGGGAGGAGAAATCATGATTAGATTATACTGTATAAAAATTTATTTTTAATAAAAATAATCTGGGCTGGAGAGATGGCTCAGTGGTTAAGAGCACTGGCTGCTCTGCCAGAGGTCCTGAGTTCAATTCCCAGCACCCACATGGTGGCTCATGGCCATCTATTGCGGGATCTGATGCCCTCTTCTGGCACAAAGTTGTACATGCAGATATAGCATTCATGTACATAAAACAATTTTTTTTAAAAGATATTTTGTAAGTCAAATGTATGTAAACTACACTTTAAAATGCACCTGCTTTCCTAAGGATCATGTCTACTACTGTTTGTAAGAATAGATAAATGAGATATCTTATAAGACACATTTTTTTCCCACAATAAAGGCATCCTTTTCCATCTCAGATTTAGGTGCTCTCAAGTCAGTATTTGATCTGACAGAATAAATCTCACACAAATTGCTGCCATAATAATCCTCTACTATGGCATTCTAATCAGGAAAAAAAGTTATAATTGACTTAGAAATGTATTGACTTATTGATCACTACATTCATTACTTAATGAGATGTACGTAATCTCTTTATCTCTACACACAAATATAGTTTTTAAAGGAAATATATATATTTAGATGGATGATATAAATGATTATCTACTTACTTTTAGTAATTGTGACTCAATGTTAATAATTTTAAATGAACATATTTTTGTGTGCTATCTTGCTTATTCAAATTGCGTATGATCAATCTATAAAATGATATTAAGTAAAACAATAGAAGCTTTGAAATGCAAAGTTTAATTGCTGTCTAAGACTTAAAGAAAGAGGCACTATTTGAATGTTTTTTTTGGGATGAAAATGGGAAACAATAAATCCTTAACTCTCAAGTCTGTTTCTCATCTCTGACCATATTTGAATGGCCATCCGGTGCAGCATCCAGAATTAGGTTTTATAGAACACTTCAATGCTCTCATCGTAATATAATGGTTATTAGCGAGGTCAGAGGCACAGTCATTGAGCTAGCAAGAGTTACTTTAGAGGTCAAAAGGGCTGATCTGGAGAATAGAAGTGAAATGTCTTCATTTCCATCAGATTAGGTTTTTTTTTTTTTAAATGCCTTTATTTCAGTACTTTATGTTTAGATTTAATACATCTTTTTTATTTAACATATTGTATTTGGTTGCTTAAGCTGAAGAAATCACTCCAAATATAGTTAACAGAGAGACCTCTTCCTGAAGACTGAGCTGTGATACTCAAGGGCTGGACATAGGATGCCATGGTAGAAATGTTGCCTAGCATGTGGGAGATCTCGGGTTCAATCTCCAGAACTGAAAAAAACAACAGAAAAAACAAACAAACAGACAAACAAACAAACAAAAACCACTTGTGATGTATGTTAAGTAGTCTGTGAGAAAATAATACTTCATTCCATAAAAATATTTTAAAAATATATGAGGCCTAATTTAAATATGGATTAGTTTTTAATAAACACTATACTAAAGTCCCAGAGTTCTTTTATTCTGGAGTTTCTTCAAATTCTACGCCAAGTAATCGGGAAATGACAACTCTTTTATAGCACGGATAACGGTAAAAATCTAAATGTGCAAAAATGTGCTTAGCGTCCCTTGCACGCCAATTCTTGTTAAGTTTCAGATCCAGCAAGGACGATCCAAGTGTGTTTTTTATTAAAGCTTAAACAAGCAGCTCGTGTTGTGTTCCTGAAGTTCCATCCATCATGCTACCGATTTCTTCTTGCCAGAGAAACATTATATTCTCTTGTTATGTTTCAAAGACAAGAAACACATTCAAAAAGTTTGGCCAATGACAAATGAGTAATTAAGGGAGTGAAAATCACAGACAGCGTTGCGCTGACTTGAGGGCATTCAGGAGGAAGGGTGAGGAGGTTTTCAGTATGCTTTGCTGTGTAGCATACCGTGTTGATCCTAAATCTGTGAGTTTAGTTTAGAATTCCTCATCCCAGCACATTCAGAAGTACAGTAGTAGTTATCAGTAAAACTGTGGCAGAGATAGATGACTATGCATTTAGAATTGAGGGAAGTTTTTCTGGACAGCATGTAACACAATCATAGGCAATCAGGACTAAATTTCTGAGAAAGTTTACAGTGTGAAGAACCAATGGGGGCTTGTCACTGTCATGTTCCTAGCAAGTTGAGTGTGTTTGGGTACTCTTCAGGGCAAGGGATTCCTAGAAAGGATTCCTACAGCTCAGGACATACTTCAAGGATTGACAAAATGAGATTGCTTGAAATTAGAATCCTTCTACCTAGTAAACAACCAGCAGGGTGAAGAGACAGCAAAAGAACAGGAGAAATATTTTCCAATTACATAGCTGACAGGAGATTAGTATCTAGAATCTACAAAGAACAGAAAAATGACTCAGTTATAAAAATAATTAAATTATGTCATTTGCAGGAAAAAAATGTGAAACTGGATACCATCATGTTAGGACAAATTAGTGAGAATCAGAAGATATTCATTGCATGTTTTGTTTCATATTCTGTCTCTCTCTGTGAACATGTGGCAGATATTTAAAGAGAGAAAGAGCTGTGAGAAGAGATGGTAGTGGGAGGGGGAAGACAAATGTCGCATGTTCTTCTACGTACGTGGAACCTGGATTTCTACGGGACATGAAAGGTGAAAGGGGACTATTTGTGGCCAGGAAGTAGACCAGCAGGAGAAGACCAGCAGGAGCGGGACCAGGGAGGATGGTGGGGTCGAGCATGGGCAAAGCGCTAGGCTATACTTACATGAAAATGCCCTCATTTTCTTGAGATGTTGATGAATATGTTTTAGAAAGCGTTTGGGTATTAAACAATGAGAATATATCCAAAAGTTAATAATCAGACACACTTTTAGTGGGAGCTATTGTTGTATCAGGTATGTTGGAAACAACTTGGAGTCCATCTTTCATTCACAGTGGTCCTGCTCCAGTTGTCTCTACATGTGAAGCCAAAAGGTCTGATTTCAGGACCTTCAGGCTGGTCTGCTCGGCCACGTAGACCCTGGAAAAAAACGTGCCTTAGTAGACAGTTAGCATCAAATAAATTGTAAAGTTGATTAAGATTCCATCCTCTGCATGCTACCAAAGGAGAAAGGTAAACACCAACCCAGCTACTAACCCTTCGATCTACAATGGTGACCTGTTGTAAGATACACTGATGCAATAGTGGCACAAAACTTGTGGGTGTAACCAACCACTATCTGACAGGAGTTAAGGCCCTCCATGAGATGGAACCCATACCCAACTCTGCTCAGGTGGCCAAGAATCTGGGACTAGATAGGCCGGGGACCTAGGGGAAAACTAAATACTACTGTCTGTCAAGGGAACACAGCAATAAAATGACTCCCAAAAACATTCTGCTAGACTCATAGATTCATGCCTTGCTCAGCCATCATCAAAAAAGCTTCCTCCTGCAACAGATGGAAAAAAAAAATACAGAGACCCAAAGCCAGACAATATGCAGAAGGTGATAGACCTCGGAACACTCAGCCCTAAAAGGGATGTCTCCTCCAAATCTCCCTACAGGGCTCAGAGAACCCTGCTCAAAAGGAGGTAGAAAGAGTGTAAGAGCCAGAGGAAAGGAGGACACCAACTAATCAAGGCCTTCTGGACACAGCAGGGCTGGCAGACATATGAACTCACAGAGACTGTGGCAGCATGCACAGGGCTAGCACGGGTTTGCACCAGATGGGGTCCTAGAGCTGAAAGGAGAAGTGGACACACACCCTCATCCCAATCCATAAGCTATCTCTAATTGACAGCCACTTGTAAATGAGAAATTAGTTTCCTCCAAGGGAATTTCAGTGGGGGAAACAAACTGCTCTTAAGGGTAGGCCCCATGCCCAGAAGCAGATGACAGGCATAAAATGAACTCAGTGGCATCCTTGGAGGGTCTGTGTTCCATGATGTTGTCAGGACTTTTATCTATCTATCTATCTATCTATCTATCTATCTATCTATCTATCTATCATCTATCTTTACCTTATAGGTCCTTTGCATATATATTATGGATCCTGGTTTTATGTTTTCGTGGGATGCTTGCTTACGTGAATGGGTGTCTATCCATCAAATATGCATTTTTAATGCTTTTTTTGTTTTCTTTTGAGTCAGGGTCTCTCTATGTAGCCTTGCCTATCCAGAAACTTGCTTTGTAAGCACCAGGCTGGCCTTGAACTCAGGGATCTGCTGGCTTCTATCTTCTAAGTGCTGGGATGAAAGGTGTGCACCATCATGCCTAGCTGAAAAAAAAAACTATTTTCTATAAAAGAAAAAAAGAAAGATTACTTTTCTGACTCAAATTTACATGTGTAAAATGAGATCAAACAACATTGTTCTTGGATATATAACAGAAACATCAGTAGACAGACACATACACAAATGAAAAAGCAAAAATCCCACAGTGGCTTAAGTAATGATGGGTGCAATTAATATAGATAAAAATTCCAAAAGTCAATCATATATCCTTAGAAAATTTACATAGAAAGTTATGAAGATGTGTTCAATATAATTAAATAGAGTAACAAAAATGGAAGTCGCCAGCTGGGCTACTTTGAAAATTAATCAAGGAATTAACCTAACTTGATAAATTTTGCCAAAAAATAATATTGTAATAAAAAATTGACACGAGACTGGAAATGGTGGTTCTTCAATCTCTCCACTGGGAGGCTGAAGCAGGGGGACCTTAAGTTTGAGATCAGCCTTGGCTACCCAGTGAGGTCCTGTCTCAAAAAGCTCAAAATAATACTAATAAATAAGTTTTTATTAAAGGTGTATTCCTGATTAAAGTATTTGCCTTTAGGGCATGGATTTGGTCTGCACTGAAGCAAAGCTGTGCTAGGTCAGACTGTAGAGATCAAAACCATCCACAGGCTGGGATGATACTGCTCAGAGGAAAAACACTTGCCTAGCATCTGCAAAGCCCTGAGTTAGATCCTCACAGGTACAAACACAAAAACTGATGCTATATCACACTTTGTACCAAAATTTATGAATTACTATTCACTTGTGGCCACGCATTCAGCTTTTTACTTAGACCCTCTTAATGGTTATGTTTTAGTCTATGATCAGCCATTGTTTCAATGGCAAAGACAAAAAAAAAGAAAGAAAAAGAAAAGAAAAAGAAAGAAGAGAAAACGTTTATCTTATGATTCTACTGAGTTGGGGGTTGAATAATACTTTGATGATTTAGGTCTGGAGAGGTGGATAGCAGGCAAAGACACTTGCTGCTAAGACTGATGACCCTAGTCACATCCTCAGAACTCCCATGGTAAAAGGAAAAACTAATTCTAAAAGTTGTTCTCTGACTTATGTACCACAAAACACATGTGCTCCCTCTAAGAAATCAGTGGATGCAAACACTGCTTTTGAACGTGATCACTCGCTTGTGTGCGTCCTGGATTTGATGATGCAACGCTGCTCCTTCAGATTCATGGTGTTCTCTCCTTGTGATTTTCCTTATTTGACTCTTGTTGTTTGACACAGAGCCTCATGTAACTCAGGCCGTCTTTGAATTTGTCATGAGGATGAGGATGGTTTTGAATTCCTCAGCCTTCTGCTTCCACCTCCCAAGTGCTAGGACTACAGACCCAAACTACTATGTCCTTCTTGCTCCTAATGCTTATTTTTAAAAGTAATACTTTATGTCTGCTAAATGGTTTATGTTTTGAGTGTTAATAAATTTAAAGAGGTTTCTGACACTTATTACAATATTTATCAAATAACTAAAATCGTTAAATTTAATTTCGTTACAATAATAAAAATACCATGCTTGATAACTAAATCTTCTTAAATTATTTATTTTTAGAAGTTTTCATACTATATATTTTGGTCATATGCTTCCCCTACCCGATGCCTCTCAGATTTAACCTCTCCCTACCCAGCCAATTTCATGTTCTTTCTCACTCTTAAAAAAAAAATTAACCCTTTGGAAAAAAAAATATGGACTCTGTTTTGTGTTGACCAATTACTCTTGAGTATCGGGCTGGCTCTAGAGTGTGTTTGATATGGCCACTGCCACTCCATTGAGGAAAACTCCATTGCAACCATCAATTGCCAATAGCTTCTCTGTTAGGGGTGGGACTTAGTGTCCACTCCGCCTTCTCAGTGCTGGGGTTTTGTCTGGCTTGAACCTGTGCAGGTCTTGTACATGCTCATAGTCTCTGTGAGTTCATATGTGCTTCTGCTCTGTTGCGTCTGGAAGACACTGTTTCCTTGGAGTCATTCACCACCTCGGGCTCTTACAGTCTTTTCCACTTCCTTTTCCGAATAGATACCTGAGCCTTGAGGGGAGGGGTGATAACTAAATCTTTATCAATAAATCTCTTCAGTGTATAGCGTTTTAGAATGTTTAAGACTTGGATTAGTTCCAGTTAGATATTTACCAATATTACCATTAATTTTCATGGTTTCCCAGGTTTCAAAATGTAGTGATCTCCCTTTCCTCTCGCTTATTTCTTATGACCCTTTGGTCATCAATCTCTGTGTGTCACTAATGTGCATCTCCTTCCTTTTCTCACATCCACTTTTTTTAGCCCATATACATAGCACATCTTGGTTAGCCTATTCTACCTTTCTTGTTTGAGAGTTTCCTCATATCATTCTGTTCTCCAAAGCTGATTTCTTTGCAGCTAAGATTTCCATCGTGGATAGTGACTCCTTTCATATAAGACCTAGACTTCTGCTTCTAGCTTTCAAGTCATCCAAATCTGGCTCATTTTAAGTGTCCAGCATCATCTTCCAACATCCAAGAACAGTCTTCTCTAATCAGAGCATCCTCTCGGCAGTCTCATGTTGGCACCGTATGCTCTCTGGGTTCATTTACTGTGTCTTTCCAACCGTCCCCAGCCTTCCTATTGTCATTGTATTATTCCACACCAACCCTTTTAAAATTCATATTTCAGTGTCTACCCCACCTTCAGTGCTTGAGATACTGTTTTGTGATTGCATACTAAAAATATCAGACAGAAAGAAGCTATTCAATTGATAGGATTTTTCTTGTAAGGATAGTTTATCAAGAGTAATTTGAGTTTTGTTATAGGTAAGACTCAGCACTGATTTTAGCATCTCTTCTTTTATGTAACTAAGGTTTACACAAAAAGGTAGTTAGAAAAATTATTGGTGTAAAGCTTTGTGATAAACCATTAATACTTAGAAAATAAAAACAATAACAATTTTTAATGAATATTTCTTTTATGGTCATAATGTACTAGCAATTCTAAATAAAATTAGTGATAAAATTTTTGCATTTTTGTCTAATTAATTTGATTACTACTGAGTTTTAAGTGTGTATATTTCAAACAACCACGTTTTTTTGTTATTTGTAATAAACGCCGTTTCTTACTTAAAAGCTCATTAAAAAAATACCACATTTTGTTTTGAGAGCAAGCTCTTAAGAGTTTCACCTGCCCAGTGATTTGAACTCTGTGTCTTAACTCCATGGCACTAAATTCTTTCATGTTTTACCTGCTGAGTTCAAAATAAACAATCAGAGGGTGATGGTTGCTTAAAGGAAGGAATGGAGCTTGATCTACATCAATTCTACCATATTACACACTTTATGCTTAGCTATGTTTAAAACTTGGAACTTATGGAAGAATTTAAATTCCCTATATTATTCAGGCTTCTCTATAAAAACAGAAACAGTGGGATGTAGACAGACATGTGTTGGTACCTATGGGGATTGGTTTCCAGTACCCCTATGAAGACCTAGATCTAGGATGCTCAAGTCACTTTTAAAAAGTAGTTTGTGTAGAGTTTGAATGCAGTGTATGTACATTCTCTCATATCTTCTTTAGATCACTTATAGCATCTACTGTCATGTAAATGCTATGTAAGTAAACTGTTACTCTATATTATTTAGGGAATAACATAAGAAAAAATTTATTCATATCCAGTACAGATTCAGCCATCATAGCTCCAACTATATTATTTCCCTCCCTTTTTTAAGAAACAAGATATTGCTGTATAGACCAGGGTGTCCTGCAACTCATCATATATTAGACTGGCTTCAAACTTATGACCTTATTGCCTCAGCCTCAGGAGTGGTGGAATAATAGACATACACCACCACACCAGGGTTAGCCCATTTTCAGTCTGTGATTGGTCAAATCCACAGATGCAGAACTCATGGATATGTACACACACACACACACACACACACACACACACACACACACACGCCTCCATATACAGTGAGAACAAGAGCAAGATGAGGAAGAAGGGAAGGACGCAGGAAAAGGGAGTGAGGGAGGGGAAGGGGGAGAAGAGAGAGGGAGAGAAAAATCTGTGGCTATGATGTCCCCTGATCTGCTGTATGAGCTGGAGAGTCAGAAAACCAATGACTTCATCCAACCTGACTCTGAAGGTCCAAGAACCAGGAACACAATGGTTTAAGTTTTGGTCTAGAGCAGTGGTTTTCAATCTTCCTAATGCCTCATGTTGTGGTGACCCCCAACCATAGCATTATTTCGTTGCTACTTCATAACTGTAATTTTGCTACTGTTATGAATTGTAATGGAAATAGCTGATATGCAGGATATCTGATGTATTACCCCCAAAGGAGTTGTGACCCACAGGGTGAGAACTGATGGTCTAGGGGCAAGAAGACATTACTGTCTAAGCATAAATTGTTAGACAGAGGGACACACACACACACACACACACACACACACACACACAGAGAGAGAGAGAGAGAGAGAGAGAGAGAGAGAGAGAGAGAGAGAGAGAGA
>CABHPP010143120.1:17804-27871 GCA_902168425.1 Peromyscus attwateri | reverse complement strand
AGAGAGAGAGAGAGAGAGAGAGAGAGAGAGAGAGAGAGAGAGAGAGAAAGAATAAACATGAACTAAGCCTTTTCTCTTTTTTTTGCTGGGCCCATAATATGTTGAAAGATGTTCACCTACATTAAGGAAGGCTGATTTTTTTCATAATACAATTTCACATGTTATTCTCTTTCCTTCAGTAACACCTACACAGACATATCCAGAAATAATCTCTATCTAGATACCTAGTGTTCCATGGCCCAGTGGAGTTGGCAAATAAAATCAACATAATTCCTAGACTTGATTCTAAAGAAACAGCAATAGACTTAAATTTGGTGAGAGAGCTTATTGTGAAATGGATTTCATGATTCTTTGTCACATTTATCCATATGTTTGTGAATTTTCCTACTTGCATATTGGTTTCTTAATAGGCAGGAAAAATTTCAACAATTAAAAGCCACAAAGATATTTTTAATCAGTTATAAGCAAAGATGAACAATTGATTAAAGTTCCTATTGAATATAAACACAGGAGGGCCAGTGTTGATAAAACAATTCACAAACTTTCATCAGTCAAACTTCCAACAGGAGATACATTTTTACTATATTAGTGTGACAGACCAATATGCAGATAAAAGATTCTGTTCCTTTCAAACTACAAATAAATCTCACATGGACCTCTTCTACTGGCACATTTTAAGGCCTATGTTTGTGACCCCTTCCCAGTGGCAAATTTACTTCAACTGATTTTTAAAGGACTACCTTGATGAATAGAGAGTGAGTAATCTGAACAATGAGTCTGTCAGGATAATGGTCTATGTGTGTTACCCCTCTCTAGGCACATAATTATCCCATTGCTTAATACAGAGGCCGATCCAATTGTGATCTAGAGGTTTGTTCAATTGTAAGATGGTTTGGATGTAGAGTGGGAAAAGTCTAGAGAACACTGACTGGTCAAGTCCTAACTCCACCTAGGTGCAGGCCATGTACTCTACTGAAGTCTCAGAAAAACCCATTCTAAATATAGGCTTCCTGCAGCCAAGACTTAGCCATTCCTAACAAGTGGGACGCTTTGAAATCTATCTAGTAGTTATCATCTCAAAGAGATTTAGGGGCTGAAGAGGTGACTCAACAGTTAAGGGAACATTGTTCAGAGGAACCAAATTTGGGTCCCAGTACCCATGTGGGGCAGCTCTCAACCACCAGTAACTCCGGTTCCAGGGGGATCTGATGCCCTTTCCTGGTCTCTGCAAGCACCCATACATGTGCACGCCCCATCGTTACAAATAAAATAAATCATTTTAAAGAATGAATGAGAACATTTTATTAAATCCATATGTTTCCATGGCAACAACAACTTCTTCCTCCTCTTCCTCTTCATCTTGTTTTTCAAGACAGGGTTTCTCTGTGTAGCCCTGGCTGTTCTGGAACTTGCTCTGTAGAACAAGCTGGACTCGAACTCAGAGATCTGCCTGTCTCTGCCTTCTAAGTGCTGGGACTAAAGGTGTGTGCCACCACTGCCCAGCTACATGGCAACTTCCATAACAGCAAATATCTAGTGTGTCTTAATGATGATTTCCGTATTTTAACTGTATTGTTTCCCATTTCTTAATCACTTTTACATTACTAACCCATTATTATTACTTTATGTCTATTTTTTGGATAAAGAAACTGAGGGAGACAAAAGTTAGGTGATTTGGATAGGAATTGCTAAGACTCCAATCCTAACTGTAACTCACACAAGAGTCCATTTTTTTTCTGCTTATGAACTAGGTGAGGTTTTATTCATTGTCAGAGCAGGGATGCTCACAGCATCATGTCCACACAACACGATTTGTCTCTGTGACTACAGTGGTCCCATTGTCCTGTGCAGTCTATATCTGAGTCCTGCACCACTATGATCTTAGTAATGATCAGCCTTATATTCTGTTCATCTTGGTTTCCTGTCTGTAGTGTGAATGGGTTCTGCTAATTTGTTTGCAGCAGAAAGAATGGAGGTGATGAAGTGGTTTTGAGAGAAACCAGTTTGAACTAGGTGATCACATTCATAGAAATAAGATGTAGAGCAAAGATATACTGTAACATTTCATGAGGGAAACATGAATTCTAAGAAACCTCTTAAAGCATCATTTTTTTTTAAATCAAAACAAGAACTTAAAATATCTAATTGGAGACTACTGAACTTCTAAACATAGAGGACAGAGAAATGTGTCAATATCTAGAATGTGAGAGATTATACAGGACAGATGGTTGGGGTTTTCTATAAAAAAAGGAGGGTAAATAAAACAAGAGGCAGCATCTCTCTCTCTCTCTCTCTCTCTCTCTCTCTCTCTCTCATGCTACTTAAGCAATAAATCACCTGGTACCCCTGTGTGGATACTGACTCTTATGAGACAAACACGAACTGGTGAGATGGCTCATTGGTGAAAGGCCCTTGTCACCAAGCCTCCTGACCTGAGTTTGAGCAGAGTCCACAAGGTAGAAGGAGAGATCCAAATCCAGTCAGGTGTCCTCTGACATCCACAAGCATGTGGGGGCATGCGTGCCCACACACATATCTACACTCACACACACAAATAAATAAATAAATAAATAAAGGTCATAAAAGTTAAAATAAAACAATTATAAATGGAAAATTTAGCTAGTGATAATATTTGGTAGTATGAAAGAATTATTGGGAATTATTTTGTCAAATTTTTCTTACCTATGAAAATGATATTTTTATGTTTTTTTTAAAAGAATGACTGCTTTTGGAAATGCACTTTAAACCATTACCAATAAGAAGGTGTGATGTCCTAGATTTGCTAAAATGCTATGATTGATTGAACTATGAGTCAACATTAAGCTGGGCCATGTATGTGCACCATGGGTAGACTCATGTCACTCATGTTGTATGATTTAAACTATTTCAGATGAAAATGTTAAAAAAAAAAAGACAAAACCAAAAACTTTCTTTCTGGCAAAATGGCTTACAAATCTATTCTGGCTTTTTTTTTTTTTAAGTAACAACACGATCTTATCATTTATTAGTCAGTTGCTCCATAAGGACTGTATTCCTGGGTTGTAAAACATTCCAGAACCTAAGCACTTGAAAAACAAAAACAAAAACAAAAACAAAAACCACTCACCATTCAAGTCTGCATCAACTTGAGAGGATTCCATTTTATCATCTACAAACTGATGCTGCCAGAGTTCTGCCCAGGCTTTGTGGGTGCGGTGATGGGTGTGAGGAGTGGTAGGGCGAGGGTGGTGTTTGGATAAAGTGTGTATGGGACATTGAGGGAGTGAAGTTCTTTGTTCCCATCTATCTGGGTTATTGGTATGGTCTAAGAACAAACTATTTCAAAAGACATGTTTAAGGACTGGACGCTAAAGCCAGAACAGTGGCACCACTTTTGTCTATGGGTCCAGTGCTCACAAAATCCACATAAAGTCCACCTCTTGATGCTTTTAACCACCCTCTCAACATTTCTTCTGGGGCCACAGCAGTACTGCAGATATGGGCCATCAGGTGGGTTACTCCTTTCTCTCTCTCTATTTCATGGCAACACTGCTTCTTGCTTTGTCCACAAATGTAGGAACAAGAGAGATTTGGAAGAAAATATGAAAACTTGACAAAGCACAAGTTTGTGAAAAGGCCTGAGAGAGTCTTTGATGTAACTGATGTACATTAGACAATGAAACACTCAAGTTCTATACGAGTGAAGGCTCTCTCTCAACTAGCGTTTCTCAAGGTTAGAACCATGAGTAAATGATGCTTTGGAATCGAAGCTGTTTTCCTCCTGGGCCTTTCAGCACAGTTTAAAACATGACTTGCTTTGACCACAGCTCCTGGGAATCCTTTCCTTGTTTAACAGATTTCTGCTCAGCTGTCTTTAAGGTATTATTTTAATGGATGTATTTGTTTAGTTACCTACCTCTGGTGCAACTGTCATTTTTAGACACCTCTGGGTTCCATTTTTCATTAGACATTTACTAAATGCCTTCTGTGAATTGTGTCTTGCTTTGGAGGTTTCAGCTATTGAGATTTAGATGAAAAATGTGTGTCTCCAGAGAGCTAGGAGAAGTGCGGGGGGGGGGGGGGGGGGGGGGGGGGGGGTGCACTGGGGACGGGAGAAATGTAGCCTTGCAAAGCCAGGAAAGGCTGAGCAGAGCGGGTGACATTTGAGCTGAATCTTGATGGATGGGTAGGAGTCTGCCAGTTAAAGGGAGAGGAAATAACATGTTTGAGCACGTTATGAGAAATCCATGGTATGTTGTGTGATGGAGAGTTTAATGAACTGACTCAGTGGGGAGCAATATGATTGGTGAGCTACTCTTTCTCTTGTCATTGTTTTTTTCTGACCTAGATGGAGAAGAAAAAGTCCCCAGCACAAAAGCATTCTACACCATCGACTAGCGAAATATTTGCTCAATAAGTGTGTTCCACCCTTGTCTTGGGATCATCTTCTGGAAAGAGCTGCATTTGATGTTCCAAGCACATCAGTTTTAACTTGTAGGAGGAAGAGAGACTCAGCAGATATTAAACAGGTGAATGAAACGATCGCACAGGGCAGTGGCTAAGATGATGGACTGGAAAGATATGGGATTTGTGGAAGAGGCGGAGTCAATCAGAGTTCCTGTTTTAATGACCAAGGAGGTAAACAGAAGAGAGGCAGAGTCACTGAGTTTGGGCACCTGCTATTATCTGTGGTGATGCCATGTTTGGAGAAACAAGGTGGGGTTTTCTCCAGGAGAGAACTGCAAAGGATGAATTTGCTCATGGACTAGTGATACCGGAAGCGTCTGAAGTACATATAGAAACTGTGATGGGCTTGCTCCTCCGGAGACAACGAAATGATGCTTGTGAATATTTAGGAAGCAGTTACTGAGGTCACAGAAGCAAACAACTTTCTTGAGCTCAGCTGGAATGATGGCTTGGATAATAATGTGTGTATCACATAAGTACGAGGGCCTGAGGTTGGATCTCTGGCATTCACATGAAAAGGCCAGTGTGGAAGTGCATGTCTGAAACCCTAGACCCAGGGAACATACACACACACACACACACACACACACACACACACACACACACACACACAATCAATGTCTTTCTGGACTTTAACTGAGCTTGAAAAGACTGGTGGATTTAACAGAGCATCATTACTTCTCAATTTTTTTTTCCTCCCAAAACTTCACTGGAGATCACTTTGGGGTCTCTAGCTACATGACCACTTCTAATTGTTAGCCATGTTCCTCATTTCTCCTGAATGCCAGTTGTCCTTACTCACCTTCTTGCCTCCTTGACAAACACTATTCTTCTTCTCTCTTACTTTTGTTATTACTGTCTCAAGCTTAACACTTTCTTAGTCGGAATGTCTGGCAAATCAATCTAAGTCATCTCAAGATTTCTTTTTAGGAAAGAAACATTTCTTCTTTTTTTTTTTTTGTTTCTATGGCCGTGAGCTTTTTCCTTCCTTCCTTCCTTTCTATCATCTATCTATCTATCTATCTATCTATCTATCTATCTATCTATCTATCTATCTATCTGCCTGCCTATCTATCTATCTATCTATCTATCTATCTATCTATCTATCTATCTATTTTGTTTGGGAATAACAAATCTAGCTGCGGTGAGGTGGCCAAGTAGAATCGTGTCTGTCATCAGCCAACACTGCTCTTTTGCTTTGCCAACCCACTCCCTCCTTTGTTCTTGTTCAACTGCATTATGTTTTAGATACACGGAAACAGGCTTGAGTACTCAGGGTCCTTGACAGCTGTTCTGTAATCTGGATTATGTTGATAAATCAAATACTCTTGTTTACCATGGGCAAACTCTTAAAAGACTATAGCTGAGGGCTGGAGGGCTGGCTCAGTGATGAAGCACAGACAGCTCTTTCAGAGGACCAGGGCTTATATCCCAGCACCCACATCAGATGGTTCATGACTGCCTATAACTCCAGCTCCTGGGGGATCTGATGCCCTCTTCTGGCCTCCATGGGCACCTGCACTCAGATGCACATAACCTCCACACAAACACATACATACACATAATGTAAAGATATTAGTCTTTAAAAAAATACTGTAACTGATTTGCCATAGGAAATAAACTTGGAGTTTGACCTCTGTGACCTTCATACACTGTCTTTTATAGCCTGTGGCTTTTTGTCTTTTATAGCTTTTCTTCTACAAAGTCCATGTGGCTAAGGCACTCTCAAAGGATGGAGCCTCATCCAATGATTTAGTGACAACCAGTGAGATTTTCATATCTGTCCTATCTTCCCACTGATCAGAAATATGCATACACACACAAGCAAGTGAATTTGGTGTGTGAGACTGAAGTGTCTAAGAAAAGCAACTTTCTGCATGATAGATTAGTTTTTAAAGATTTATCGATTTATTTATTTACTTTACACACATTGGTGTTTTGCCTGTGGGTATGTCTGGAGGAGGGTGTCAGATCTCCTGGAGCTGGAGTTACAGACAGTTGTGAGCTGCCAGGTGGGTGCTGGGAATTGAACCCTGGTCCTCTAGAAGAGCAGCCTATGCTTTTCACTGAATGAGCCATCTTTCCAGTCCCCAGATGGATGCTATTTTTAAATAATCATAAAGATTTAATTGGGTATACAGGTTGTTTTCGGCCCATTCTGATTATTCCGAAAATTACTTTGACCACTGAGGTTGGGTGTTCTCATAGAATAATCGCATTTCTCTTTGTCAGCAAACTGTTACCTGGACCCTCTTATAGACAAAAATTTTTTTTCTTTTGGTTTGTTTTTTTTTTAGTTTCAGCAAAGATGTTTTAAGTATTTGATATTAGGCAGCATATTGGATGAACCTCTTAGATGAAGACAATCTAGACCATTTATTCTCTGATAAGCACTTCATAAGTTATCACTGCATGGTCAAATGACTTTTCATTTAAAAACTTGGAGATATTAAATTCCCTATTCTTTGGAGAGCCATAGAATGAATAAACATGACTTGATCTTATTGTAATATGTCCATTATCATTTAGCTATTTTCAAAAAAATCTTTGTCTTTTTAGCATCCCATTAAAAAAAAAATCCATATGGAGGAAGAGAACTCTACTGTGGCAATGTATTTTACTTAACCAGTTTCTGCTGCCAGTTATGTTTAACTTCTGACAGAAACTCTACCAATGACAGTTTTTAAATTTTATATATTCTATGAATTATTTTGCTGATGGCAAGAACTGAGATGTGTATGGCCATTAAAATTCATCCCATCTGATTCCATTAGCTTACTTTAGAAAGAAAAATCATTTTGTCTAGTTTCTTACTATGAAATGCAAGATATGCTGCAGTATTTGAAAAATTTGTTAATTTTTTTTCTCTAAAGTATATCAGTCCCTGCATCAAATCCTACAGTTCATGCTGTGTGTGTGTGTGTGTGTGTGTGTGTGTGTGTGTGTGTGTGTTGTGTGTATTTTAAGTTTGGCCAAGGGTTCTCTTTCAGTTTTGATCAAACAGCTCTCTACTTGACAGTGTCAACTACAGTTTCTGGATTGGGGTCCCAGGAGTCTCCATACCTGAGAGACCGCCAGACTTCCGCTTCCTCATTTGCATGACTCCTCAAAGTCAGCCTTTGGATAATGACTTCAAATGAAAAGGGCTCTTTGAAAGGGCTTGCTATTGCTTTGGACAGGAGGCATTTGAGGTGATTAAACAACTAAGTCATCTCTTTATTTTGGGGATAAAAGATGAAGGAGAATGTGAATGGGTGACCAAGTTATAAATTAATCTTGAGGTACTCAGATGATTGGAAAGCACTTGAGCTTTCTCTCAGCTTTTAAATCATATGATATCAATCTTTGCTCATTTTCCTCAGAGTAATTTGTTATTACGCTGATGGTAACCAACTCCATCAGACATTAACTGGCCATCCACAAGGATACATTACCACAGTAAAATAAACTCATGGAAGAACTAGCCTGAGATCTCAACCATGCTTTTCTGTCTGCAAAATGGCATGACAGTTTGGGGATTTCTAACTGGAAATAAATTTAATTATGTTACTACCTTGCTGCTGCGAATTAGTAGCTGAAATGTGTATCTCGAGGGCAGCAGGGCTCAGATCTGCAAAAGGCCCCTGCTACAAAGACAGGAAGAAATGGGTTGCCTCTCTCACTCTCAGCATCCCTATCTAAAGTGACATTTAAATTGGATCCTGGAAATTACCTTTTCTGTTTATGTTAGCAAGAGTTTTTTTTTTCCCTCTCTTTTGCTTTATTTGAGTAGCGAAGCCGCTTTATAGCATTTTGTGTCGCCTGCATGAAGTGTTTTGCATACCTGTAACCTTACAATTAATGTTATTTATGTTTCAATAAACCACCAAGCTACTTTTCCAGATGTCCTAATCCTTCATGTAAATGAATTTATTAGATCCAGCCACCAGACTCAATGAAATCTGCCAAATTCACTGTCTGGGCCACATACCAGGGAGTTGAAGCTGTATTTGCATAAGCTTGCTCTGTGAGTGCAATCTTACGTATCATCTGCAGAGTTAAAGTTTCACTAATGTAAATCCCTGACAAATCAAATACAGATGAGCCTCTCTGCCCTCAGGGTTGAGCCTGTCAATTCTCAGCTCTCATATCTGCCTCCTCTTGGCTCTGGGCTCCCCACCCTTCAGCTCTCCGCCCCCCCCCCCCCAATACTACTAATCTTTCAGAATTATTTATGTTAATACATTGCAGATAGCAGGCATGGCAGTGAAGACTGGTGGCTCCTGTCTTCTTTCAATCATTCTGCCAGGCCAAAAAATGAGGTTGGCAAGTCATTGGAGGGGAGCTGGTTTTACCACCTGGAAAAATTTGCCCTGCCAATCAGTGGATGGCAGACAGATTGTTTGAGTTTGCCTAGAGATGTTTTAGATAAGGGGGAGTCGGCTCAATAAATGGGTTAATGTCAGCCTGCAAATTCCATAACGTGGCCAAGGTAAATTCAATAATAAGCCCTCAGAGGAAGAGGGGCGGGAGCGAGTTGGCATGGAGAGGGTGCGCGGGAGTGGGGGAAGGGAAAGGGCTGATCTATTCAGACCAATTCTTTTGGTTAATGTTACAACCCTCAGTGAAAGGGGGAACTCTTCTTTAATTCCATTGATTAGCTCCGAAAACTCTTGATAGGTTTAAGCCCTGTATCAAAAGAGAGAAAACATGACTGCCGAACGTGGAGAGTTTTAGTGCGCTTTGGGTTTGTTTTTGATTATTTTAAAGTCTAACTATGTTTCCTCTGCTGGTGCCCAGTTGCTATTTATTTGGCTTTAGCCTTTGATCCCCCTTATGCTGGCACGTCATAAAAAACATATTCCTGCGCACGTCTTATATTATGTAGTTTGTTTCTGCTCAGGGTGAATAAGCCTCTCTTTGTTTTTGATAGACTCCAGGTGTTTATCGCTATAAGTTAGTAATGGAGTTAACCACAAGAAGCAAACTGGAAAAAGAAGGAATTGGGGGAAATTCTGAGTTTGATAACTTAGGAGTCCTCCTGGCAAGACTCCTCTGGGAATAGCATGTGCTAAACTTAAGAGGCCTTGTCTCTACTTTCTAATCAAGTTGGATGAAATCGGGATTTTGGTATGGAGAGCTTCCCATTCTTCTCAGGTCTTTGGTAACTTTCTTTGAAAGTGGCCAGAGAGTCTCGTTTCCCCATGAATTTTCATTCTGGAACTAAAATGAATGATGGCGGCTAATCCAAAAGAGATTACTGATAGCCATTTGCTTGATCTGAGTTTGGAGGATTAATGCCAGAAGCAATTTTCTATCCGTGTGGTAACTTCCCCCCACCCTCTTTGGAGTGGGGAGGAAAGGGGGCAGTAATAATGTTGGGATGGATGAATGTGTGAGAACGAATCAGCGACGGTGATGGGAAGCACACTTCTTGTTTTGTATTCCTTCATTGCCCAGACACATTTTATGAGGGGTCAGAAGCCAATTCAAAGACATTTTGTGATTGTGACCAACGTTATTGGCAAATTTCGTCCACCTATACTTTATTTGTTGAAACAAATAGATAGGGCTCTGCCCATCTTAAAGATCAGAACTTTCTTTTGACACGTTGGCAAAAGCAAATTTTCTACCCAATTTTC
>CABHPP010143120.1:0-17704 GCA_902168425.1 Peromyscus attwateri | reverse complement strand
TTTCTTTCTTTCTTTCTTTTTTTCTTTCTTTCTTTCTTTCTTTCTTTCTTTCTTTCTTTCTTTCTTTCTTTCTTTCTTTCTTTCTATTTTTGTTTGTTTTGTTTTTCGAGACAGGGCTTCTCTGTGAAGCTTTGAAGCCTGTCCTGGAACTCATTCTGTAGACCAGGCTGGCTTCAGACTCACAGAGATCCGCCTGCCTCTGCCTCCCGAGTGCTGGGATTAAATGTGTGCCAAAACTGCCCGGCTATTTTATATGATTTGAGTATTGCAGTTTAAGACAAAATAAACAATTGTGACTAAATGAGATGATTTTGGGGTTAAAGAAATATTTGCACATAGTATATTACCAAGAGATGGCAGTGTTTGATGAAGTGATAGTAGTTGTGAGTGTGCCCCGCATTCTTGGCATGAATCAATATAATTTTGTACTGATTTATTTGTGAAGTAGGCACTGTTTGCACCCTTATTATTTGAGGTGGAAACGGAGGCAGAAAGAATTTAGCCCTTTTGCCCCAACAGTGAAAGAATGGCATAGTCAGTAATAAATTATAAGCAGTTTGTTTTTAATTAATTTTTTATTTTATGTGCATTGGTGTTTTGCCATTGGTGTTGGATCCCCTGGAACTGGAGTTACAGACAGTTGTGAGCTACCATGTGGATGCTGGGAATTGAACCTGGGTCCTCTGGAAGATCAGTCAGTGATTTTAACCACTGAGCCATCTCTCCAGCTGCAGTTTGGTTTTAAACCAGTGGTTCTCAACTGGTGGGTCACGGCCCCCACAGGGGTCACATATCAGATTTCCTGGTATCAGATATTTACATTATGACTTATAACAATGACAAAATTAGAGTTATGAAGTGGCAACAAAATACTTTTATGGCTGGGGGTCCCCACAACATGAAGACTGTATTACAGGGTGGTGGCATTAAGAAGGATGGGAACCACTGCTTTAAACTTATATTTTGTTCTCTCTGTAAGTTGCAAAGAAGAATGGGTCCAGTTTCATATTTTTGGAAATTTACACTGTTGAAACAGAATTTTGAGTTAAAGAGATTCTGTTTGAAATGTTTCAGAGGAAAAAGCTCTACACAAAAATAACACTCAATAGTAAATACCCTAGTATTCTTCTTTGACGCTTTTACAGTTTGGTATGTGTAGAACCAATGTGACATGTCATCTTAGAACTTCACTCTTTATTTCATTATTTATTTGCTTATTATTTATTTATTTTTGCAACAGGGTCCTTCTATGTGGTCATGGCTGTCCTGGAACTTACTATGCAGACCAAGCTGCCCTCAATTCACCGAGATCCTCCTGTCTCTGCTTCCCAAGTTTTGGGATTAAAGGCACGTGTTATCATGCTTGGCCTAGAAGTTAACTTTTGGTTCAATGTCTTTGAATATACTTGTCTAATATTAGGTATAAGTTGAAACTTTTGTTCCAGTTTCTTCGAATAGACTTGTTTATATCATGTTTAATATAAATTCAAAGACTGGGAATGTAGTCAGTGCTGTAGTATTTGCCTAGTAAGTGCTAGACTGCAAATGACTTAGTTACAAAGCCACAAACATTTAAGTCAGCACCCATGTGGTAGTTTGAATGTAACTGGCCCTTATAAGCTCATAGGGAGTGGCACTATTAGGAGGTGTGGCTTTATTGGAGTAGGTGTGTCCTTGTTGGAGGAAGTGTGTCACCATGGGGGCAGGTTGAGGTTTCCTACGCTCAAGATACCGTCCAGTGTCATAGACACTTGTGTTGCCTGCAAGCCAAGATGTAGGATACTTGGCTACTTCTCCAGCACCATGTCTGCCTGCATGCCACTATGTGCCACCATGGTGATAATGGACTGAACCTCTGAACTGTAAGTGAGCCATTAAAGTAAATGTTTTCCTTTGTAAGAGTTGCTGTGGTCATGGTGTCTCTTCACAGCAATAGAAACCCTAATTAAGACAACCTACTTCCCACATGTAGGTAGGTATGTGTTATGAGTGTGTATACTTCATATTAGGCTAAAGAAGCATTTGTAAGACTATGGTTTGAAGAGATGACCATCTATTCTTTGGTCTTTTCCAAATAGTAAGTTGGATTTTTTTTTTAATCTAGAATACTGTAGGCATATAACCCAAACCTTTCAAACTCAAATTGATTCTCAAATTTTTCAAATAAAAAAATTAAACTCTTATTTCTTAATTATCCCAATAAAAAATAGCAACTATTAAGAGAGGGAAAATCTGAAAGAAAATCAGACCTCAGACAAGTTGCAGTTAGACATTGATCATTTGGAGCGTCTGAGCCTTTTATTCAGGTATAGTAGGAGGACTGGCTGTAACTGCAGGCCTGACCTCCTGAAGGCCCCATTGCTTTGTAGGAACATTTGACAGAGAGAAGACTGAAAAAGTGGACGAAAGGTAGTTCTGTGTTTATGACGCATTCTTCGTCAGTATCCTGTCCATAGTCCCTCTCCATAGAAACTTCTCGATCAATTTGTATTTTATTTATGAGGATACATAGCCCTCCTTGAATTTCCTCAAGCCTTTCTATTCTGCAACATACAACATACTTTCAGTTTGTTTTGGATGGACCAGCATGCTAGGAGTTTCCTCTACTACTGAGCTAACCCTACTGAACTACTTAAAATGTGTATGAACAGTGGCAAGACCCAGTATTTCCTCTTCTGTCTGTGTTTCTTGGAGCATGTATGACATATTCACATGTGTGCAGAACAGGTCTGCAGGCCTCCATGGAAGGGTCAAAGGGGAAAGCATTTGGAAGTGGCTTGAACAGTCATTGCAAGATGCCTTTGTCATTACCTTACTGTCCATGGGATTTGCACAGCACAAACACTCCCAGGAGGAAGGGACTTGGACTCAATGGTAAAGTCAGATGGGGCTCCCCAAACAGGCCTGAAACTGAACAGTTCTTCAGATGAGTACATGTCCAGTTGATGCCAAAAAGACAAGAGTGATTGCAAACAAGGCCAGGTTCTTTGCATGTTTGCAAAGTAGTGCCAAATTCAGGGGGAAATGATTTCTTTTCTCACTCCACACTACAACTTTCCCTAACACCCCCAACAAACATAAAGTCCTCATTGACAGTGGTAGTTCCAGAAACAGCATCCCCCTTCTGTGTTGTCTCATTGGGTGTCTTATGCTGATTTCTAGCTACCTGATCCTTGCCATAGATTTTTTTTTTTTTGTCTCCAGAAACACTCTCAGCCAGGTGGTAGTGGCACACGCCTTTAATCCCAGCACTCGGGAGGCAGAGTCAGGCAGATCTCTGTGAGTTCGAGGCCAGCCTGGGCTACAGAGGAGATCCCTGGGACAGGCACCCAAACGACACAGAGAAACCCTGTCTCGAAAAAACCAACAAACAAAAGAAACACTCTCCATAGAGCAAGTAGCAGAAGCATTTGCACTCCAGTGGCTTCTCCAGTTCTCTTGTGTCTGCCAGTCAGCTGTACACTTTGACCTAATTGTGAATTGCTCTGACTGAGCAATTCTTATCGGCATTATGTTCACAGTAGACAGACATCATGGAAAACCAAGAGAAGCAGCCACGGGAAATTATTGTGTTACCGTGGCTGTTTATTGAAGTGATTGTTTTGACAAGGTCTTGCTGTGTAGCTCAGGGTGATCTTAAACTCAAGATATGCCTGCCTCAGGCCTCCCAAGGGCTAGGTTTCAGACATGAGCCACATTTTATGCTTGAAGTGGGGTAAGGACACCACTTCAAGGAATGTCATGGACCACCACTGTCTTCTTTATGAGCCTTGAAAGAGACTTGAATTTAGCCATGACCTGTAAAAGTTACTTTGAGCAACTAGTGTGTCTGAAACTTACGCACACCTGGCACCCATACCAACTAAATAAACAAATTTTTAAGTGAATAAACACTTCTTAGAGCATAATACATAATTTTCATGTTAAAAACCAATTATTTCCCCAGATAAGTGGGTACAATTTGTTGGGAATAAAATTGCTTCTGCACTGTGTCAAAACGTTCATATGCTACAGAGCAAATGCTTTGGGTTTGATCACTTACATTCATAAGACAATCTACATTATTAAGTAGATGATGAAGACGAAGCCAACTTTGTTTCATGCTTTCTTTTTTCTTTTTAGTCAATTCCAGTTATTTTAAAGATTCTTGTGTTTGGATAGTTGATAAGTACTTAGTGGGGAAGGGAAGAGGGAAAAGTGTAGGGTGGACATTATATATAGTATTTATGTATGAAATTCTCAAAACACGTCTAAAAGTGTATACATTCTGATTGTGGTAAGGTACACAAATTTATCAGGTGGAGCTGAAAATAAATCTCAGGGACTGTGCAGGTCCTGAGATATTAATCTCAGTTTCATTTGAATCAAAATATCTATGGGCTTCCAGCTCGGAAAATGATTCTCCTTGTTACTTAAAGATGAAGTCTACTAATTAAACTCACTTCCCACACAGATCTGGTCTTCACAGAGTGCAGCCACAACATCACCACCATTTGAAGGCCTGTCACAGTGGAGATTCTCAGGATCATCCCCTGATCTATGGCATTAGAAACTCTGGATGTGGGACCAACTATGTTTGCACAGGCTCTGCAAGTTATTTTTATGTATGTTGGGGTGTGAGAGGCTCTGCTGTAGAGTGAGGCTCCAGAGCCTCTAAAATGCTGATACTGAGCAAACCTTCCCTTCTGCTTAATGGTATACCAGTTCTCTGAAGGAACTGCTTTAGTTAGTTAAAAACAAAAACAAATCATATGAAAGATGTACCTGTGAGCACTTTTATACTTTTGTATTATTAAGCAAAAGAACTAGAGAGAGGGTTTTCAAATCTTGTGGCCGATCCATACATTTGTCTTCAAATACAGAAGCATCATGAGTGTTAGTAACTTACATCTGTCTGCTGTGGGAGGGCCAGAGGACTTGCTGTCAGTACATCCGCAGTGCGACTGGGTAGAGAACATCATTAATATTAATTCCCGTGAATCAGAACAGGTAAGAGCTGAACTACCATAGATTAGGATGTATGTGATCTCACAGTGAAGAGAGGGGAAGGGGCACCCGTGAAGCTCAGGTGCCACCAAGGAACGGCGAAAGAGGGGGCAGTGAAAGCGCAAAGGCTTGGGACATAGACGGAGTTAATGGTGGGGGTAAAGCCAGGCCGTGCAACTTTTCTCAAGCAGGGGCAAAATCATCTTAGATGGATAATTTGAAAGCCTCATCTCTTGTGGTGATATATTGTGTACCCCAATAAAGCTTGCCTGGGGATCAGAGGACAAAGCCAGTCACTAGATTAAACATAGAGGTCAGGCAGTGCTAGCACACACCCTTAATCCTATCACTCAGGAGACACAGATCCATCTGGGATCTCTGTGACCTCAAAGCCACACTGGGAATAGAGCCAGGTGTGGTGGCACACGCCTTTAATCCCAGCACTGGGAGGCAGAGGCAGGCGGATCTCTGTGGGTTCAAGGCCAGCCTGGGTGAGTTCCAGGAAAGGTGCAAAGCTACACAGAGAAACCCTGTCTCGGAAAAAAAACATGCAATATTGGTCTAACAACTCCTTGGAGTGAGTTTTATGTACAATAAATAGCTTTATTATTATTTCTAGTAGGTTTAATTCAGAACTACAAGTTCACTGCTTGTCACCTAGAACGATGTTGGAAGCAATGATTTTACTTGAAAAATATGTAATAATTTTGGTATTCACACAATAAAGAAATATATGGACAACACATACACACATTTAAAAAGTATATGATTAACTAGTCTTTTGCTTTTTAAACCAGGTAAAACACAATCAACTTTTATTCCTAATCTGTGCCTGAAAATAATTAAAAGTAACTGTTTATTATCTTTATCAGAAAAATTTGCACATTAAATATGTCAATTCACATTGAAGAAAGTAGCAGTCAGTAATCCTAAATGTGATCACAAGTGCCTGTTCCTCATGACTAGGCAACAGACAGGCTGTGTTGGAATTCCACGTTCCTACAGCCACTCTGCCAATCCTCATTGGCCATCCAAATACAATCACCATTGCCTGGGATACTTTTGTTGGATAAGCAGAGTGTTCCTTGGTTTGAAGCAGGTTGAATACTTAGATTTGTTTATTTCATTTTCTTAGACAAAAATGAAATGAGCAGATCTAAAGTGAATGTTACAATGGGCAGAGATGGGGGAAATGAACAACTGTATTCCCCACTGACGTGTTCTTTGTATTGAGACAAGGTCCAGAATTTCATTTATGTTCTGTGGTCCTGATGATGTAGAGGATGTCCGGGATTTTCCTGAGGAAAGCAGCAGAGTGCCCTGGTCTTATCATTGTGCATCTGCATGTCTTTGAACCTCTCATGATACAGTTTGTGTTCTCATAAGAGAAGGTAAAACCACAAGAGAAGAACTTCTTGTGCTTGAAATAATAATAATAATACTAAGCGATCTCAGACATGTTTCATGTATTTCCTGTACAAACAGCACAGATTTAAATCGCTATGATGAAACTGTGAAAGGATGAGCAAACTGCTTGCAATAGGACAGAAACATGTTAAAGACAGACTTTGGAAAAAGCCAAGGAGACCCTTCATTTGCATGTTTTTCCAGTTCTGCCTTCCTTATTTCTCAAAATCCGTATTTTTTTTTAGCATTTAAAAAATATATTTACAAGTTTCCTCCCCATGTTTCTCCACATTTTCTTTTATTTATTTATTATTAACTTTTAAAATTTATTTTACATACTAACCACAGTTTCCCCTCCCTCTTCTCCTCCAGTTCCATCCCCCCCCCTCCTTTCTATCCCCCACCCCCATCCCCTCCTCAGAAAGGGTAAGGCCTCCCATGGAAGCCAACAAAGCCTGGCATATCAAGTTGAGGCAGGACCAAGCTCCTCCCCACAGCATCTACACATTTTCTTTTGACAAACAAACTCTCCACTGGTTAGAATTTGGTCTAAACTCCAGGCTAGTTTATAGGCACTCATTGTTTGTGTATACTAATGTTTCCCAGGTTCCCCTTATTTGCAAGATATATGCGAATTTGGGGGGTAACATGGATCATTTATAAGGAAATGCCTTTTTGCAAGCCACTTGCTCCTACATATATTTTTATTTGCAATATTTACACAGCTAATTTGACCATAGGAGAAAGTGCCTTTTGGAACATGAGTGATTTCTACACAGAGAACAAATTTAGTTCCAATCAAGATCTTCCTGATTAGGATGGAGTGTTCACAGCAACTTAGACTTCAGGCAGCTACCAGAGCAGCAGGCACTCAGACTTTCAGATGTTGCGGCAAACTGCTGAAAAGAAACTGGCTGGTATTTAAGCATCATCTGGAGTGGAAAAAGAAAAACAGCTTGTCTTTGGGCTTCATGCCACTTGCCTCCTTTAATATATGAAGACTTTTTTTCCTTTCTGGTCTTGGGAAAATATGAGGCTGTAATCGCTCTGAC
Organism: Peromyscus attwateri; assembly: GCA_902168425.1. NCBI lineage: Eukaryota > Metazoa > Chordata > Mammalia > Rodentia > Cricetidae > Peromyscus > Peromyscus attwateri. Next base: position 10,259 of record CABHPP010143120.1, on the reverse strand, counting down.
AGTAATTCAGATTGGCTCCTCTATGAGCAAGGAAGTATCTGTTCACTGTTATTTCAGAATCTGGGTCTGGGGAACGATGTGGGTTATGCCAGGGTTAGAATGAGAGGAAGTGAAGAGAAGAGCATTCTTTACTTCAACAGGCTCGGTCCTGGATTGTTTAGAAAAAGGTTAGCCTCAAACAATAAAACTTGATAGAAAATGGGTTTAACATAAAGGAGAATTATTATTGTGTATCCTAGAGTCACAGAAGACTGGTTTTGGGGGTGGGCAGTAGTGGCATGCTAACAGCTCCAAAGGTGCCTGCTTTTCCTCTTACATTCTGCCTGAGACTGTTCAAGACACATCCACCTCAGGGTGGGAAACACTAACCAGGAATCAAGAGAAACATCCACCCGGATTCTTTGACTTTGGCATAACAATAAGAGGAGGCCAGGAAGACGCTTGTGATCCAGAGGGAAAGTCCAGTCCTTCAAACACTGCAAGGAGCCCCTGTCCCTTTTCGTCTGGTGTATCTGAATTGCAGAGGAATGACACACATAGATGACTAACACAGCATGATGTTTCTGGAGCAGGGCAGAAGGTGGGGAGGGACAGGCTGGTAAACGCAGTTTACCTCGTTTGCAGTTTTGGAGCATTGTTTTCTGCCACTTGTGGAAGGTAATTTTATATGCCACACACTTACATTTCATGCTTCTTCAGAGAGAATGAAGTAAGGACCAGAAAGTTCTGCAACATGAAACTGGAAACTGGCACCAAGGGATTGATAGGATAGGACCAGGTGTTATATGACATGGAATAGGAATTTACTGTCCTATATTGAGCTGTATTGTCAACAGTCAACTAAATCTATTTTTTAAGCCATCTCATTGCAATATATGTTAGATCAGCTACATTTTGTTTGTTTGCTTTTGAAGACAGGGTTTGACTATTTAGGTCAGGCTGGCCTTGAACTTGTGATCTTCCAGCCCCACCTTCCCAAGTGTAGGGTTTCAAGCATGTACCAGCACATTCAGTTTCAGCTATGTGCTAAGAAAAACATCTCTATTTTTCAAGAACATTTTTACAGCTTCTATATCAGACAACACACTAGATTCAGCTTTAGTTCTTTTCAGGGCAACATGGAGTAGCCATGACTTTGACCTCTGAGTAATAAATTCAGAAACCTAGGAAGCCTCTGTACTCTAAAATCTGTTTCCTATCCTACTGTCTCTCTGGCAGAAACCCCACTATTAAATATTCATTCCTTTGAGGCAACATAGGACTTTTCAAAAAGGCTGGTCATTTCACCTCCACATAGAAAAGTAGTTCAAGTTCATTTTCCTTCCACATAATTTATGTCTGGCCAATGGAATGATAAGCATATAATCATTTATCAGCACCTGCCATGCATGCACCAGGCTTGGAAACACCATGTCACAGAATCAGATTTACTGGCAGATTCTATTTAGATGCCCATAGTTTAGTGGAAAGAACTTAAATACTGTGATGTAGCAGGAAGGGTTTTAGAATGGCAGTCCTGATTGTTGCAGCAGTCAGGATGAGGGAGGGTCTTGTGACAGTCCTGGTTGTTGGTTGCTATACCATCTTGTGAAGAGGGGAACTTCCTGACGCAGGGCAGATGGGCAGAAGGCTTTCAGTGTTGGAGGAAGGGCACATCTCAAATCAGGACTTGGGCAGTGTAGGAAAAGCTCTAAGTGAGAGGAGCAGACCGTGTTTTAACAATTTCAGAGCTATTCTCATGAGTAGAAACTCCTGAAATAATCTTCCAAACTAAGATACCCATGTGCCATTTGCTTTCCTTCAGAGTCAAGATGTAATCAATGAATAAGTCCTGACAGCAGAGTGTGTAATACAAATGTCACAAGATACTTCCAAGAAGTGCAGTGATGTCATCCATTTTCCTTCGTCTTCCAAATATATAACAGATGAGGGGAAAGTGAGACAGATATGTACACAAATGGTGGTAATAATTGTGTGAGTTGGAGCTACTCATGAGTGACAAACCATCACAGCATTTCTTGCTTGATTCAAAATTCCTCCTCATGTCAGTGACAATTTCCTGCACAAAACACCAGAGCAACTTCACCCAAGATGCTATCTCTCAGTCATCACCCAGACGTTATTTCTAAGTTCTTTAAACATTAAGTGAGCGGCTACATCCTGATGGAAAGGATCCATAGGTGATTACATGCTTTGATGAGTCGATAAATCTGGATCAAGGTATCTTCATACCCTCCAGCCACAGCCAAATGTGTGAGGATGTCCTGTAAGAAGTCACCATTCAAGTCTGGAAGCTGAGCTACAGATCTTGGCTATCACATCGTGCAGGTTCTAGGTCCCTCTTTTGATTATAGATGCCTCCCCTACAGGACCACATGGCTTCTCAACATTGGCACTTACTAACATTTTGAACAGACAACTAGCAGTATTCTCGGCCCTTATCCACTGGATAAGCACTCAACCCTGACCTAAAGTTGTAACAAATATCAACGTCTCTAGACACTGCCGAATAAACTCTGGGGGCGAAATTACTGAGCTGAGAAGTGCCGGGCCACATACCAATATCACCATTCGGTACTTGCATTGTTTATGTGCCTAACAAGGGTGTAAGGTGTTAAAAGGAAACCTGTACATGGCTTGTGAGAAACAATGCGATAACTAGACAGATCAGTAGCCAGCCATATCCCAAGATACGTCAGAACAGAGCTCAGCAGAGGTAGAAGTTCAGACAGAAGCAAGTGAAGCGCACAGTGACTTTGTGGTGTCACACAAAAGATCTCTCATTCTCTCCCTTTTTCCTCCTTCCTCCCTTCCTACCCCCGCTTCCTATTTAAACCGTGATTTAGTACACAGAATGAGTGAAATCAATATATTATCCAATACAAACTTTTTATAAAATATATTTAAAAGTATTAAGATATTTTTCACTTTATAATTTTTTCTCTTTAATAATTTTCAAGTGTATTTATTCAACTTTAATAAAAATGTGTATATTTATAAAGTATATATTAGGAAGAAATAATATTTATACATACATATATAATATATATACATATATTAGGAAGAAATAATATTTCAACAAAACAATACCACTTTTTCCTTAGCTACAAAGATGTGTCTCTCAAATCTAGAAGTGGAAGATAGCCTAATTTCTACTTATTCTTTTGGCTATGCTAGGGATGAAACCTATGGTCTCACACATGCTAGCTCTGTACTCTAACTCTGAGCTACACACTGAGATTTCACTGCCTAGGAGACCAGTCCCAACCAAGCAGAGCAGGGCCTGAAAGGACTTGGAGTTGGCAATTACTATGACTTTTTTATCTGAGGGGGTAAAGGGAAAAGACACTCACATACTGTCTTGGTGGTTTCCTTCAAACCTTTTCTTTATTCTTCTTTTGTATTCTGATTCTGTATTCTATATTCTCTTTTATCTCTATCCAGAAATGTCCCTTCTGTCTCTCTTGATGTTTTCCTTCTAATTCATTCTAACTCTCTCATTCTTGATGTTTTCCTTCTAACTCATTTTAACTCTATCTTTATTCTTTCCCTTATAGCTTATATACCCCAGCAAAATCTTTCAGGCAATATAAAAACTACAATGTGGTTACATTCTCTTTTTCAAGTGAATGGTTACAATGAATACAAGTAAAAAAAAAAAACCCAGCATGTTTTCCATATCCATTACATGATTAAATATTTTATGTATTACAGGTGAAAAACAGATTATCCCAAGAACCCACGTACATTCATACCCAAGCAACTTGTTATAGATTAACAGTGTGTAAGCAAGCAAGATATTCTTTTACTGATAGGCTGCATTTTGTGGTTACAAAGAAAGGATCAATCACTTTATTACTTATCTTGACAGGTAATCTTATAAGGAATCTTAAAGGAATCATACATCTAAACTTTTGTGTATGAAAAAGAATCATCTTTTCTTTAAATCTTTAGGGTACATACCCATTCATCAAAGTTTTTTATATCAGGAGATTAAGTACAAAAATGGATATAAGGAATTAATCATCACCTTTGGTCATCAACCAACCCTAGCAAGAAAGGGCGCTTCAGCTAATGATAATTGGACTGCTTTATTCTTGTTCCCTAACCTTAACAAGTTCCTCATTCAACTACGTGTCTTCCTAAAACTTTAGATTATTTTCTTGGGTTTTTCACTTCAAAGCCATTTGGCAAAAAGATCTTAGTCTAACTTTAAGTTATTTTCAAAACTTTGTTTCAGCTATGATGCACCTGAAACCTGTGAACACATCTCCCAACATTAAAATTAAAAGAATTGGAGCCAGCCTGGTTCCTGGGACTCAATTGTTTTCCTTAATCATTAACCTGAGCTGTGATCTATGCAGCTCCTTAGGTGAAACTCATAGGCCCTAGCTGGGTAACATTTCCTTGTATTTATTTTTAATCATCAAAACTCTATTTAGGGAGAACGGGGGAATCTATGGCTGATATGTAAAGTTGAATTATATTGTAAAATAAAATAAAATAAATTCAAAAAAACTCTATTTAAACTAACATTATTCTTAATAATTAGACAGTACAGCTTAAGAAGAAATCATCTTCATAATAATCCACAGGTAAAAATGTCCAGTAGAATGGGATATTTGCATGAGATAAACACACTACATTACAGACAGTGGGGATCTCCCCACACCCATTCACACCATGCCAGATACCTGAGAAAGATGGCCACAGCAAACGTGTAACAGCACAGCAGAAGCAAAAGACACTCTGGAGTCTGTGGTCTCAGGGCCTTGCCTATCTGAGATTCACCCATCACAGATTCACCTCCTGGTGGAATGACATCCTGAGTCAACTGCCATCTGCTGCTCCTCAACATCACCACAGGCACTGAGTCCTCACCTAATTCCTGTTTTATTCTTTCCTAATATTTCTTTAACACTTCTGTGCTAGATATCTGTCATTATCATTATTTTATCAATTTCCCAAATAGTATATTAACAAGTTGGGATGTTTGGTAAAACTGTAGTTACTATAAATGCACATATACAAGTATTAGATCTTCAAGATTAAATGATAATTATTAAAAAATGGCTGGGATGGTGCATGCCTTTATTCCCACCATTTGGAAAGCAGAGGCAGACCTCTCTGACTTCAAGGCCAGCCTACTTTTACATAGTGAGTTCCAGAATAGATAGGACTATGTAGAGAGTCCCTATCTAAAAAAAAAAAAAGATAATGATTGAAACAAAATGCATTTTTCAAAGCTGAGCATCTGTTCAAGTGTGTAAAGGGAGTTGACTTGACAATGAGTCATGAGCTTTAAATCTGTGCTTTGCAGCATGGTTTACTCTGGCAGCAGGACAGATCATAAGTCAATCTCCCCTGTTCTCTTCCACAGACTGTAACACAGCAGGATGATACCACCCTAAAGCAGCACTTTTATTTCAGATAAAATGCTAAGCAATCACTCCTCCAGGTCCCTTATTAGCCTACGCTAGAAAGCCTTCACAGTCTCAGAGAATACCATAATATGGACAATCAAAATTTAAATATTTTGAAAACAGGAGGCCATCATAATTTAAGTGTAACTTTCTAGTGTCACAGTTGTGATCCCTGTGGCTCAGAGCCTCAAGATGCCCATTAGCTTGTTTTAACTTCATCAGAAAGCAAGAATTCCCTGACACTTCTGCAGAGTCTGTTATGACTTACGTTAAATTTTAGCTGATGGTATTGATTTGCCTGTATGCTTGAGTCTTGGCTAAGCATAAAAGTCATGTCTTCACACTTTTTTGTTATCTTTATTTATGATGTGATGCATGAAATGGCTCTTTAAGTAGGAATTTAGACAAGAAGGGTACTTTTTCAAGGTGTAGGTATTTCTTGAACAAAAAGCAGGTAGATTTATCAGCTACTCAAGGTGACAGATAATTTGCAGAGATTGCTATATTTTGCTAGAAAGTGTTATCTTTCTACTTGTGTTCTAGACCATAACAATGGTATAGTTGGGTGTTCTCCACTCATATCCAGCCAAAGTTCTCCACAGATATGACAGGTGCCATTCATTCTTTTTTTTATCTGTTTAACAAATATCTATAGAAAAATCTATTATTTCCTATGTTTTGAGTTATAGTAGAGTTTGGTAAGAAGTATAAAAATTCATACCTTGATTCATAAGCCAGAAAATCATAGGACTTTACATGCGGTATCTTGTGTTTCCAGTGCATTTGTTTGCATGGTATCTTGATTCACCATAGCCCTATGAAGGTAAGAAAACGGGCAGTGTCTGTAGTCTATAAATTAGATGATTGTGGTGTTCTTTTGTAGAATAGATGGGTTGTGATTAATCTAACATCATGAGTTGGAATTCTATGTATGTAATACATATAGTGACCCAAGACAGTCATCTCTGTGGAGTGGTGGGAACTGATAATTAATAGAGGAGGCAGGGAGACAAGGAAGTAAACAAGGTGACTAGTCACCAAATTTTTGAGTAACAGAGGAATGAAGTAGTAGCTGAAGGAGGGAGTGAGGCCTACCCAGTGAAGATTTCTCTAGGTATGTTTTTAAAGCATATGTAGTATGGTGGTTTGAATGAGAATGGACCCCACAAACTAACCTATTTGAATATTTGGTTCCCAGTTGATGGACTGTTTGGGAAGGACTAGAAAGTATGGCCTTGTTGTATGTGATGGGCTTTGATGCTTCAAAAGCCTACACCAGGCCCAGTCTCCCCCATCCCCACCCCCATTTGGCCTATGGATCAGATGTAAGCTCTGAGGTACTTCTCCATCACCATGCCTGCCTGCTTGCTCCCATGCTCCCTACCATGATGGTCATATGCTTACCCTCAGAAAGTGTAAGCCAGTCCCCAGTTAAAAGCTTTCTTTTGTAAGTTGCCTTGGTCATGGTGTCTTTTCCTCCTCAGCAATAGAAAGTAGCTAAGATGTATAGATACTGATAAGACAGCCAGTAATGAAAAGATGATTGACAATGTGAAATACAGGGAAGGGATAATTGGAAGGAATAACAATGATGATGACAACCGCGACCACCATCAACTGCTCCGGAGAGGAAATCGAAGTGTCAACTCTTGGGAGAGAGGAAGCAGAGTCACTGTAGTCTGACTGGAGGAAAGATGGATGTGCATGTGGATGAGTTGGTTTGCTGGTGGGAAATGAGGCGATCCTCTTCTTATCAATTCTATTTTTTGGTGAAATACAAGAAACAAGAAGCCTTAACTAAGAGTGAGGGTTATGCAGATTGTGTTTTGACCTCAAAAAGGAAGGAAAAGGTACAACACGAACACTATACATCTTACTATATATTTTAAATGCCATTTTAATTTATAGGTGTATGCCTGTTTCTGTTTGCCAAATGTGTGTAGGTGCCTTTGGGGACAGAGGATGGCAAGGATCCCCTGGAGCTGAAGTTACTGGCAGTTAGTTGTTAGACACCTTATGTAGATGTTGGGAACTGAACCCCAGTCCTCTAGAAGAACAGAAAGCACTCTTAACCACTGAGTTATCTCTCCAGCCCCTTCATATACTTTTTTTTTGCAATGGGGTTTTCTTCATATTTACAATATAAAGATAAAACCTAAAAATTCCTGAAAGCTTGCGTAACTGGAAAGTCTTTATTGTTGTCATTTACTTTACATAAAACGGTAAGAGTAATGTGTATACACACACACACACACACACACACACACACACACACACACACCCTATTGACTTCATTTAATGTTGCTTTTATGTACATTTGTTCAGGGATGGCCACTTAGAATTGAATAACCTATTGGGAAGTTCATCTTTGGAGAATACTTATTCTCTTTTTCTCAGCTACTGTTGATTGCCTGTAGGTCTTGATCTAGGGGTGGTACCTTGTGAAATTTGCCTTATCCACTCGAACATGGCAACTGGTATTGTCATTGTGCAGGTCTTGTTTAGGTGGCCATATTGTTGGGATCTAATGGGTACAGTGTTTCTGTCATGTCTAAAAGACAATATTTCTCAGCAGGCATCCTTTTCCCTGGGCCTTACAGTCTTTCTTCCCCTCTTTTCGTAATGTTCATTGAGGCTTAGGTGTAGGAGTTTCATTGTAGATATACCAATTGGGGTTGGGCTCACCTCAGTCGCTTAGAGAAACACAATCTTTTATATCCCTAAAGAATACATTTCAAGCTACTGATATTGTTGACATCCATTCTCCTCAGTGTTTCTGGACATCTTGAAGCAGCTTTCTTCCCGCCCCCCTTGATTCTCTTTTAAATAACAGTTGTCATGCACATTTTTCAACAGATTTGGAAGTGTTTTTTTTTTTTTTTTCCTAAGATAGATGGGAATTTTTTCTTCCTGGCTAAGATAATAAGGACAATCACTTATAAGATGATAGCTCACTTTGGTAGAACTTGGGTGGATTTTTTAGCAATTGCTAATAAAATTGGAGTTTTTCTAAATTAGAATTCCTCAGCTGTGACACAGACGCATGATGTGAGGACTCAGTTCATGTGCGTCAACCCCAGGGGATGCGGAATGGAGAGAACTAACACAGATGTGAAGATCAGTATTTCGTCTCTCCTAAGTGTCTTCTGCCTTATAATGGCATTTATGCAATGCTGGCCAGTTACTGTGTTCACTTACGAGTTGTTTTTGTTAGGGTTTTTATGGCTTTGATAAAACACAATGATCAAAGGCCACTTGGGAAGGAAAGAGCTTACTTCTACTCACAACCCTCAGGTCACACTCCATCGCTGAGGGAAGTCAGGGCAGGAACTCAAGGCAGGAACCTGGAGGTAGGAACCGAAGCAGAGGCCATGGAGGAGTGCTGCTTACTGGCTTGCTTCCTAGGGCTTATTCAGCCTGATATTTTATGGCACCCAGGAACACCAGCCCAAGGTTGTTACCACCCACAATGGGCTGGGCCCTCCCACATCAATCATCAATTAAGAAAATGTCCCACAGGCTTGCCCACAGGCCAATCTGGTGGGGGCATTTTTCTTTTCTTTTCTTTTTCTTTTTCTTTCTTTCTTTCTTTCTTTCTTTTTCTTTCTTTCTTTCTTTCTTTTTTTTTTTTTTTAAAAAAAACGTTCTTTTTATTTATTCTTTGTGCCTTTCACATCATGCATCTCAATCCCATTCATCTCCCTATCCCTTCATATCCACCTTCTGCCCTTGCAACTCCCCCCCCCCCCCAATGAAATAAAATTTAAGAGAAAAGAAAAAGAAAAGAAAAATCTCATCATGGGAGCTGTAGTGTGAAACAGTGAGTCACACAGTGTATCCTTTTGTTCATTTATCTTTACTCACAAGTGTTCATTGCAAAGAGTCATTGGTCTGGTTTGAGGCCTCTGGTTTCTGCTACACCGTTGATACTGGGCTCTCACTGGGCCTCCCCTTGGATATTCTGTTGCTGTCCTGTGTTGTAGAGATCCCGCAGCTTTGGTTCTACAGGACCAGCCCCTTCACGTGCTCCAGCAGATCATACATAGGGTGGATGTTGGGGTGGGCCAAGTCATAACCCTGGTTCTGGGCCTGGGTAGTTGCAGGGTTAGTCAGCCCACCAGCTCTCACCCATCCTCACCACCAGGGTGAGCTCTCCAGCACTGCCTTGGCTAGTTCAACCAATGCAGCAATGAACGAAAGGTGGCGGCCAGCTCTCCTGCTTTCATTCCTTCACTGTCCACCTACCTACACTTACACCATCAGGGCTAACTCTACGGTGTTGCCCAGGTGAGGTGCAGGGGCCACTCCCGAGTGCTCCAGCTGGTAAGAGGAACAGCTCTTCTGCCCGTATGATCCCAGGGCCAGCTCTCTCACCCAACACAGGCGGCAAGGGTTGCGGGCGGGGGTGGGAGTAAGGAGGTGGGAGGGAGGGGATGGTGATCTCTCCTCTGCCCCTGCCACTATACGGCAGATAATGGGCGGGGCCAGATCTCCCACGCTTACATTTTATGTGCCGGCTCATCAGCTCTGTTCTGCTCAGAAGAGGTGCAGGTCCCGTTTTCCTGACTGCTTCAGCTGGTGAAGGGGAGGGTCAGCTCCCATGCCTGCTGAAGGTGGTGAGGGGCAAGGTGGGGGAGGGCCTCTTTCCCTCACCCAGGCCACCACGTGGTAGACGGGGGTAGGGGGTGGGGGACCTGCTCTCCCATTCACACGCCCTCAGGGTCAGCTTTCTCAAGGGGCATTTTTCTTTTCTCTTCTTTTCTTCCTTCCTTCCTTCCTTCCTTCCTTCCTTCCTTCCTTCCTTCCTTCCTTCCTTCCCTCCCTCCCTCCCTCCCT
>CABHPP010143119.1:22534-37669 GCA_902168425.1 Peromyscus attwateri | reverse complement strand
TTTAGACAGGGTTTCTCTGTGTAGCTTTGCACCTTTCCTGGAACTCACTTGGTAGCCCAGGCTGGCCTCGAACTCATAGAGATCCGCCTGTCTCTGCCTCCCGAGTGCTGGGATTAAAGGCGTGTGCCACCACCGCCCGGCGACATGTACATTCTTTACACATATACTTTAGACTTTAATATGTCTACCAACTAGGAGGATTCTTGTCATGCTTTGCAGTGAGTTTAATATTTTACTTTCTAAACTTCTTTTCTGGTGCCACAGATTTTATTTAATGGACTGATGCATGTGGCTAAGTGCAGTCGAGTGCTGTGGTCTGGGTGGCCCTAAACTTCAGCTTCTTCATGCCCCCTCCACCTCTCAGTCCCTCTTAGCCACCCCTCAGGCCAATATGATCATTATTTCAGCAAGTCTCTGATCTATTTAAAACTCTATGGCCGGAAAGCTCTGCTCTGTGGTCTTTAATGGGGAATAAAGTGCTGTTTTGTAGGGTGTTTATACTCATCAGGCATGTCTCTGTATTTTTTCAGAAACTTTTACAGTGCCAGATTTTTTTCTCCCTCATCCAGTGTGGTCAAGTAGTCAAGTTTTGTGACTCAAATCTGAATTGTGTTATGCACTAATGATTCAGCACCCCTACTCAGCCATCAGGTTGTACACTTTGTGAATTCCATATTTATCTCTTTGCTGTTTTTCTAATCTCAATCTCTTCTCCTTCGTGGTTTTTAACTGAGACACACCTAATCTACAAGCTTTTTATGAAGTGTATGCAGTCAGTGCCTTCTCTCTGGTGATTTCACCTATTTAAAATGACTTAACTATTACGAAGATTTTTCTTTCTTCCTTAAACAAATGTAGGACAACTTTATGGACTTAAAGAAGAGCTGTAATCAGAGAAGAGCACAGCCTAGGTGCTAAACCTGCCAGGCCAGGTTCATTTTGCCTCTGAACAGGGTAACTTCCTGTCTTCACTTTTCTGTGTTTCCCCCTCCCACTCCACCCCCCCCCCCGGTTGTTTTCTGCATTGGTGAAGGAGTTGACAGTCGGGCTGGCATCACAGAACTTTTTGAAGGATCCCAAGAGTAGACACTCATTCCAGGAGCTGTGAGCTTGACAGGAGTTTTATTTTCATTACAATTACCATTTTTCTCTTGGTTTGTGCTATGAGACATTCTTGCTCCATTTAGGCTAACAGAACATCATTTTATTAATTTCCCAGAAAGTTGAGTATTTATTTTTTGTGATGCACAAGCCTTCCTAGCTTTTATTTTATTAATATTTAATATGCATCCAAAGTGTGGGAAAGATGGTTCAGTTAGTTCATTTGGCAGGTAGATGAGGTTTTTTTACACACGGTTCATTCGGGAAACCTGCCTTCCAGTGCCCACTTTGCAGGGCTCACAGGTACAGCCTGCAGTCTATGGGTCAGCCATTCATTTCTGACTTGGCCCTATTCTTGGCACATGGAAATTTTTTTTCTCTGTTTCCAGTTTCCCTAACCGTTTAGCACTCTGAAATAATTTGGTTGCAGCACTTACCCTTTTGGTTTTAGTGAAGGGAGCTGGAGCGATGAGAAGAGGTTTATAACTCTGATCCACAAGGTGAAGGAGTCCAGGTCCATTTGCCTTAGTTGTTTATTTCTTTGACCATTATAATCAAAAGTATTCCTTTTTCATAAAACATAGGCTAGATGGTTTTCTGTTGCAAATACCAATGAAACACCATAATAATTGAAAATCCTGTGTAACAAATATCATTATGGCTATTTTCATTGAGAAGTTACACAAATGTAATTTTTGTAAGTTAGAAGCATTTCAATAGTGGGGATTTTGAAACATTCACTATATTACTATCATGTGTTTAATAACAGTTTTAGTTACCTTGTCTACATAGACTTTATCGTCTTTTATTTAAGGAAAAGTACATTTGTGGATTATGATTACTATGGTTTCAGTAAATGATGTTTCTCAGAGATGCACATGTTCAAAACTCATTTACCCCTTTTCTGATTTCATATCCCTACAAAAAACACAATTTGGGGCGTGGGGGAAGGGCATATTTGACTCACAGATTTTAATTACCACTTGGAAAATCACAGAAGCAGGAACTTGAGACAGTTGATCAGACCACATCCACAGTCAAGACAGAGAGAAACAAAGGTATTCTAGGGCCTGCCTGCTTGCTTTTTTAGTACTCAGGTAGCCTTCTCTAATCTTCTAGAGTCTGGGGCCCAGCCCAGGAAACGATTTTACCCACAGTGGGCTGGCTTACTTACCAATGATGGCAGCTCCCACAGACCTGTCTCCAGGTCAACCTGATCTAGACAGTTTCTGAGTTCAGACCCTTTTCCTAAGCAGTTTTAGGTTTTAGCAAGTCACCATTTAAACCTAACCCTTACACCCTCCGGTGGTCTTTTGTGAAGTAAAAGACTCACCATCTCTAACACCCTGAATGAAGTCATTTATTGATATATTAAGAGTTTGCTGGCACTGACAGCAGTGGGTAGGAAATTTAGAAGCTGTGGTCTAGCTGAAGGAATTAACTCACTAGAGGGTGCTGCCTTCCAGGGACCTGGCTTCCCCATCCCTTCCTCTCTGTCTGTGTTAATGTCTGCCTTGTAATGAGTAGCTTCCTCTGCCAGACACTCTCGTCGCTGTGATATAATGCCACAGCCCAGAGTAATAGATCCATTGATCTCGTACTGAAATCCTAAGCTAAAGTAGTTATTTTCTCTATTTTGGGTATGCATATGTGCATATATATTCATGTACATGTGTGTATGGGTGCACATGCATGTACAGATGTACAAATGTGTGGAGGCCTAAGGTGAGGCTTGGATATTGTTCTTAGGATGTTCTAGGATGCTATCTTTCTTGTTTGTTTTTTTTTTTTCTCTCACTGGCCTGGAGCTTGCTAAGTAGCTAGGCCAACTGTCTGGCATTACAAGCACACATGGCAATATGCAGCATTTTTATGTTGCATTTAAGAATCAGATTCGTGTCCTCATTATTCCCTGACTTGAATCCACTGCTGTTCATCCAGTTGCAATATGCTGTCAATATTTCAGGACTAGACACTTGATGTAGTCACAAATTTGCCCCATCCACACTGCTGTGGCTTGTTCTTCAGAATAGACTGGGAGAGTACCTGAAATGTTTTCTCTCCTTGCAGCGATAGGCAGAATCACTCAGAAGAGATCCCCAGACTTCTATGCCATATAATGACCACCAATATGAAACTGCTGTGCCACACTCTGATTCCACAACCTGCTGAGAACACAGTCCTCACTGTTACAAGGGAGTCACTGCTGTGGCAGGTAGTCATGGCTGGAGACTACTCTGCAATCAGCCATAGATAATGCTAGCTGAAATTGAAACCCAATATACTGATGCTGTATGAATGAAAATGAGTTTGAATTGACAATATGATAAGTCCTAGAACCACCAAGGAAGAATTAGGCAATGAAGGATTGCCTAGATCAGGTTGGCCTATAGGCATGCCTATGACATTTTTTTTTCTTTTTTAGCTTCTTCAAGATGGGAAGGTTCAGCCCACTGTGGGTGGTACCATCCCCAGGTTTAGATTCTGGAATCTTTAACTGTACATAAGACAAGCTGAGCAGTAGAAATGGATGTATCGATTTCTCTGCTTATGACTATGGCTGTGATGTGACTAGCTGCTTCAAGTCCCTACCACTTTGATTTTGCCCAGATGATGGACTACAAGCTGGTATTGTGAGCTAAAGTGGACCTTTTCTTCTGCGGCTTTTTGATAGGCTATTTTATTGCCTCAAGATAAAACTCGGACACTACATGATGTTGAGGGTTGTGCAAAAGGCACATCTGTGTTCACTGGCCTAGAGATTGTATCCATTAGCTTGGCCTAGTGTTAAGTTCCACCAGTATTATGGTTATTTCCCTTTTCTATTTGGGAAAATATGTCTTGCTCCAAGGTCTGTTGCCAGATGTCAGAATAAGATGAATGAAAACATCTTGGGCATCTTTGATAGTATTAAGCTGGGCCATGTTTGGCTCTCATCACCACAAGGAGCTGCAGAATTTCAGGGTGCCTATAAGTTCAGGGTGCCTCTGACTAGGATCCATACTGAAGCAGGAAGTCTATTACATAGCAGTGTGATCTTTGCTCTACACTATACTAGATGAAAAGGCTCTGTCTGAGATGCCATAGGGATGAGCGATGGAGATAGTCCCTCAGCCATGACATTTTATGCTGAGCTAGCTGAGAATTCAACTTTATCACTGTGGGAAACTGTACAAGTACAATGATTAGAGGTATGCCCCAGAACTACTTCATAGTAGCAAGATGTACCCCCCAAATTTGAGTCTATCCTACCAGAACATATGTCTCTGCCTTATTCTGAAACACATGTAGCAGCTATGCTTGTGAGGTTCTGATCTGGTTATAGTTGTGAAAAGGGCATATCTTGGCTGCCTACGGATAAGACTTTGAGAGCTGTAGAGATGGTTCGTCTTCTAGACTACTCTTGCAAGCGGACCAGAGTTAGTTTCCCAGCACCCACTTTTGGTGGCTCACAACCATCTATAACTTCAGATCAGGGAATCTGACACCCTCTTCTGCTTCCATTGGCACCTATAACCATGTGAATATATGTACACATAGATACACACACACAAACACACACATACAAACATACACACACAGACACACACAAATACACACACATACATACACATAGACACACACACAGACACACACATACACACACATACAGACATACAAACATACACACACAGACACACACACATACACATGCAAACACACACACACACAAACACACACACACACACAGAGAAGATGGGACTTTTGCTCTTCTGTGTGACCTTGCATACATAGGCACCTTATCAATGTTGCAGAAACAAATAAATAGTGAATCATGTTTAAAGCAGTATATATATTTTTGGAACTATGAAACCATTTTGAATTTGAACATTGAGAAGTCAGTGAGCATGTTGAAATGTTACCTAGATTATTTTCTAACAATCAAGCATCAAATTCAATTCACTATATTATATGACCCCAACAATGTTTTCCCCTTTTCCTTTATTGTTCTCTTTTAAAATCCATTTTAATACACTGAGCAAGTTGGATGTGCTTTTGAAAGCTGATTTTTCCCACAAAGGGCATGTGCATGAAGTCATTGGTTATTTACAGAAACAATCCATTCCCTTTTGGCCACTTCTCCATGTCCAGTCATAGATTTCACTTAAACTCCTAGAAGAAACTTATGCTTGCCTTTGGCCACTGAGTGGTCACAAATTTTCCAAATAATCACTTATATTTCCTTGGTTCTTGAATTTCACAGAGCAGTCCACCAAAACAAACTGTTTACTTTGGCTAAACAGCCACAAAGGATCAAACATCAAACAGCTTCCACAAAGCCTTTACTTTTCCATACTTCTCTGGGTTTATATCACACTTTCAGAAACTACACAGTGGATAGCTGTCATTCCCTAGCTAATAACTAATTATAAAATTATAAGAACATAGAAAGCCCAAGAGAAATATGTATTTCCTTTATACAAATAAGAATCAGCTGTCTTCCCATATAATGACTCCATAAGCTTTGCCAAAGCAGCTGCTGACTGCCTTTAAGCTCTTGGTGTTGTCTCAACCTTTCCCATGCATGTTTGCACCTTTGATTTTAGGTGTTGGCTTTGTGGTTTTGGCCTTTCTTTGTAATGAAATTCTCAAAATGTTCACTGCAGATTAATCTGCTTCATTTTTAATTTCCAGGAAATAAAATGCAAATGACAGTCTGTTCTCTGTGTGATGTTTGAGACACTGGACTTTACCTCGCTGCTGAGCACACCAATGCCCCCAAGTTTTATACTCATATTTCTTTTGTGCATTTTACCCCTAGGCTGGAACCTTCTGGCATAGTTATAGTTTGTACCATTTTTCTCTTATTTTCTGTAAAGTAAATGTGGACCTTAACAGACACACACACACACACACACACACACACACACACACACACACACGCAAAACAAAACAAAACAAAACAACAACAAAAAAAACCCAACCCTACATGTTCTCATAAATGCTACATTTTGTGGAATGATTTTTTTTATAATATCTCTGTTTCTCTTTGCTTTCTTCAAGAGATGATAATGATTTTTACACAGATGACACTCCTGTGTCACTCATAAAACTGACATCATAAGTTTTAATGTACCTACTGAACCGAGACCAATAGACACGCAGTGAATCCACTGTTTCGGGCTAGACATCCTAAGAAGTACATACACCTTATACATGATCACAAGTCCTTTCACTTTTCTTCCTGGTTGCTATGAGCATGCACAAGGGGTCTCTTCACTGCCAGCATGCCCACTTCATACATCCACGTGCCCACTTCACACCTCTACCGGGCAGCACTTAAGCAGTTAGCAGCACTTGCTGAAGACTCCCCAGTGACTCCTCTGGCTTGAACTGGATTAGCTTTTTTTCCTTCCCGATGTTCTCATAAGGCTACATTTAAAGATCTTTAGTCACAGCATTATTTTTAAGACCCTGTCCTCCTTTTCTTTAGAATGGTTCTCCCCAAAATGTACTTCAGTAATAGATGACAGCAGGATGACAAAGGTCCTCCACAACCGTTAATTTGCTCACACAAATGAATGGAGCCAATTGGATAACAAGGTTAATTTCATAATTAAAACTCTAGCAGAAAACAAAATTGAATGGTTCTGTGAGGGTGACGGTTTGCTGTTTGTTTGGCTTTGAATAGATGTAACACAATAGTAAGTTCCCAGTGTGCAAAAATGGACTATCATGAACAATGAACTTTCTCTTTAAAACAAGAGTTAAAATTAGCTTGATGGGAGGATGTGAGGCTGAGGTGCTTTGTTCGCGGAAACATTAGGGGGAATGGCGTAAGTGCATGGAGAAAAGAATAGAACCGTAAGTTCTGCCAACAGCATGGGACCACATCTTACAAAGCCCAAGGATTTAGGAAAAATTGTCATTGTTTGCAAGATTTGTCTCCCCATTCAAGACTCAGCTGTGTTAACACATTGAGCATTCATGACAATTCTTGGAAATAGAAAGGTGAAGCCATCAGACACCTGGCTGCTACTGAAATGCTCTTCTGGTTTATCACTCACACATGAACAGCCTTTACAGAAACATGCTGTGCAGTCTACTTGAGAAAGAGAGTGACCTACAATAAAGGTGCTATTTTCATACAAATATATTCTTAAATTTCTTATTGCAATGTATCTTATAAATTATTTTAACTGGGTTTTCAAAGACTGTGATGAATTTCCTCACTGCACTGCAAAGCATTATCTGCCTTGGCTACTGTGCACTCTTCCAAGAAAATATTTATCTTATTCTTACTTTTGTATGTGTACCTGTGTACCTCTATGTGGGTATGTGCACTTGCATACATGTACTCTCAGAGGCCAGGGGAGGAGGGCATAGAGTTCCCTGGAGCTGCAGCTACAGTGGTTGTGAATAGCTTGACTTGGGCACTAGAAACTCAACTTGGAGGAGGAGTATAGACTCTTAACCATGGGGCATTTCTCCATCCCCATGCTGTGCAGTTTTTGAGGCTAACAAGTGTCAGCATCTGTCCTTAAAGAAGGCTGTGCATGCCTTCTGAAGGGGCAGTTCCTGAGTTATTTATCACAGAGATGGGGGTGGTTAGGCATTCCTCTAGATGAAATAAACATTAATATGTTAGAAGTGGTTGCTTTGACTTTACTTGGTGAACCAAAAATCAGAAATGTTAGTGTGCTCCACATACAATTCATTTTAGTTTGGTGGAACTCCTTTTTCTTCTACTGTAGAACCCACTTCATTACTTTTTGGCTCAGAAGTAAGTAAAGTAGACTGGGAAAGCATGGGTAAAATGTTCACAAAGCCTGAAGCCTGTCAGACAAAGTAAAGACATCTTAAACCGATAGCGGTGAGGTACCCAAGGGCTCAGATCTAGGCAACTTCATCCATCAATCATTTTTTACATAGTTATGACATGAGAGGCATTATCAATATACTGGAAAGACAGGCAGGAGATGGGTAGATCGAGGTTCCTCTTTAGGGCTTTACAAAAGTAGGTGGTATATCACTCAGGGTTCAAGTTCAAGTTGGAGGGAATTATGTACACAGAAAAGGCCGTATCTTCTAACAAAGCATTTTTTACTTCACTGGGTTGATTGAGTAGACTTAGGTTTTCAGTATAAACATAATTGTGCATATTTTTTTCACATGTCCCTTAGAGAAAGTCCATGATGTTACAGTATTGGGAGAGATGCTACCATCACTGACTGAACAGTGCCTGAGTCAGATTCAGGAGGCCCTTTATGTTCCCCATTCAGGCCTAGCATCTTCTCAGTGACTAACTGAGGACATGGGCCAGTCTACTGCTGTGTTTCTTTCCCACATCACAACTGAGGCCTCTGTTAATCTCATTAAGAAATTATTAGAATTACTGTGCGAAAATTAAATGCCATTAGATCATAGCATTTTAATCTGGTAACGTTCTGTAAATGAGCAGTTTAATCAAATTCTTGAGACTGCAGAAAGAGGGGTTATAATGTCAGAAAGGGGTGAGTTTTTATAATATAAACTTAATGAAGCAATTTGCTGGAGTCTGTGAGCATGGCTATTGCCCAGCTGGGTTTCCTATTGACTGCCTGTTTGTTACTGTGCATAGCGTAGGTACTGGATTTTCGTACTTAAATTTCTACCCTGAGGCTTTTATTAGTTTCTAAGCCAGCCTCACATCTATTTAAGGACCTTAATTACATCCTTTGAAATAATTGCAATTATTTAACTTATGTTCTCAAAGTTCAGGGAAAAAAAAATACAGCCATAAAGTAATTACTCTCCAAGTTGAATGAGCCCCTTCAAATGTTTGCAACACCAGGATGCTACTTTCAATCATTTACAACAAAAGGTCACTGACTAAACAGATCGGAGAGAAGTCACACTAACTCATTTATGATCCCTTCAATATTCCAGGGAAGAGTGAAGCTTAGGTTGCATTAGTCTCAGTTCTATATCCCACAGTGGCGGGCTATACACACTCTCAATTATATGAATCTACCACTGAGGTCAGTGAGGATATATATTATGTAACATTGAGATTTACCATGTGGTTAGATGTAAGTTTGAATTCCAAACTGCAGTTGGTGGGGCATGAGTTGGGATGAAACGTTTCAAGGGTCTCACCGTTGTGAAGGTTGGCACGAGTGTTGTATGATATGACCACGGTACAGAACAATGTTCGCTTTCTTCTCTCTTTTGAGCTGATGATTTAGCCTCGTATTCACCATCAATTAATGACAATTATGATAATTTTGAATATCAGTGAACTCAAGGTAGCTTGTTGTTTTATGCAGTCTATATCCATGGTTAAGCGACTGACAGAAAGTTTCTGACCCATAACTGATAAACCCAATAGGGCCTATTGTTCATCAACACCCATCTAGTTTACTCTCTAAAATCCAGTTGAGGTTGGAATAATGGATAATGATATTTGGATGGCTTGAGGTAATAGTTGTATAAGCAGTTCATGTGTTTGGTAGACACTAGCTGGCCCAACAGGGCATTCAAGCTGGTTCCTCAGAAAACACTGAACAGCCAGGAAGATAAGCTGTTACTGGTGTGTATGTTAGTCTCAAAGAAATCAGAAGACTTCAAGGTCAGTGTTAATCAATAACTGAGGAGCCCAGCTAATCTTAGCTGACTGTTTTCTGTGTGCCTGTGTGCACAAGACATTGATCCATTTTTCTGCTGTTGTGGAACTCTGTCCTCTGAGCATGGCATGGCTGGTGCCCTCTTGAATGATCAGCAGCTGTGATTACCCACTGGAGACCTGCATACGATTGGGTCTATTGGCTTTCTGCCACTGAGGGAAATGGAGCTCACTGGACCCAGCCCTCTCAGTGATTTGTAGGCAGTAAACAGTTACTGGGATTCTTGTCTTTAGTGGTGTGCCTGCCCGCATGCTGCTCATGCTCCTGTCAGTCACCTCCATTAAACTCATTGGAATGGTTTCTTTTATTTTTCTGTCTCTGGTGCCCTATCTGGACTAAGCAGGTGTTTGTTCATCTCCTTAGGAACAGTTTATACAACAGCTGAACCTAAGATGCAAAATGATGTGATCTAGGAAGAAAAATAAAATAGAAACCACTGTTGGAATGGAACCTTGTTACAGAAAGAGAGGGAAAAGGGAAGACAAATAATATTACAGAATTTAATATAATAATAGAAGAGAGTCAGGAAAATGTTCTCAGTAGCATACATTTAGTCTAGGGATAGCATTTTAGGCATGAGGAAGAGACGGTCTTGGTAATGTGCTTGAGGTAAATGTGTGCAAATTCAGATTAAGTTTGGGTGGGTGGGTTTTAAAATTTTTATTAACCTTATCATTTAAAAATTTGAAAATAAAACATCACACACCGAAATTAATTAAACTCAAATTGTATGTATCTCAATGAACAGTTAGAAGAGCTATTCCAAAGCTATGGCATTTCTCACTAGACTTTACATTTCCACTATCAAACCTATTTTGATGCACTTATCCACCAACATAAATAAAAAAGTCCCCAACAGAGTTTAAACTAGAAAAACAATTACTTTATATCCTCCTTCATGTTCATTACCTCATGTCCTTTCTACATTCACCTGAGTGGGTGGGTTCTTTAAAGGAAATAAAATAAAATCTTGGCATGAACATCAAAATGCAGACAGGGGGTCAAGTCTCCTGGGAAGAAAACAGATTAATAACTTCCATAAAAAATAACTTGTTTCATAGAGAAACAACTGGCTTCAGGTAGAGGTCTCTAATTTTTGACTTTGGAAGGTTGATTCAGAAGAATTGTGAGTTCCAGGGCAGATAGGTTAACAGTGAAACCTTGACATCAACAGATAAAGGAACCAAAATGAAATAATTTTTAAGAAATGTAAATAAAACAGATGTTAAAAACTTAAACAATTTAACCCTATAGATGAAAATCTAACTTTAAAGATATAAAATTATAATTTTTGAAGTCTGACAATTATTTAAAATGTTTTTGTAAAAAATGCTTTTGAATTTGTACAGTAAAAATAGACTTGCTTTCCAATGTTTCTGTTAACTGTAAATGCAGATATATTGTAAACAACATAGCAACACTATTTGTGCTCTGAGCTAAATGAGGACAAGAACACAGCTACAAAATAAATGCAGGCCAGGCATCCTTTGCCTCAGTGTTTCTTGCCTCATTTTTCCCCCGTGCAACAGCAACAGCAAATTTAGTTACATTTGATATTTTGCCCCCTGAATATATTTTACATTTTATTATTGTTAAGACAAAAAAACCTTTCTGTTCACATTGTTCACCAGCCATTGGTATTCCTGTGTCCTGTGCTCTAAGACAAAGGAAACCAATTGACAGAGGGAAGGCATGCATGTTGTCAGGATGAGCAGCTAAGACAATGGAGAATGAATGTCTCTCTTGGATGGATTTTGGTCCTACAGATATCTATTACTCTGCTCAAGTTGAAGGTTTGAACCGCCATTTTGCACATTTTACAGTTTTCTGTGACTTAGCTATTTTTTTTTCTCAAGACAGGGTTTCTCTGTGTAGCTTTGGAGACTATCCTGGAACTCACTCTGTAGCCCAGGCTGGCCTCAAACTCACAGAGATCCACCTGCCTCTGCCTCCTAAATGCTGGGATTAAAGGTGTGCGCCACCACAGCCTGGTTTATGGCTGGTTTTCTTCCCAAGAATTGTAGATATTAGAGCAGATATCGCTTTCTCTGATATTCATCTGCCATGTTCTAGTTCTGAGACCATGGGATGACCTCAGGAAAGGGAAACCGTAGACAGGAACACATGGCCCGGGCAGTGGGAGGGTCCCTGCAAACTGCTCAGATCTGTTTTTTTCTCTTCTGATTCCACCCTGTGTCTCTCATTCCCGTTTTAAAAAGTTTTGTTTTGTTTTGTTTTTTTCTCTAAACACTCTGACCCACGACTTGCCTTCTAGTTTCCTCTATTTCTCACTAATGTGGTTGGGCCCAGCTCACTGTGGAGGCATCACTTTGAGCACATGGTCCTTGGCTGAATAAGAAAGCAGCTTGTGTAAGCCACAAGGAGGAAGACTGTTCTGTGGCCAGAGTCCCTGTTGAGTGTTTACTGTCCATTACAACTCAGAGCTTCCACCACTTCTGGATGCCTTAAAGTGCCAGCTCTCTCGTACACTTCCATCACCAGGGCTGCTTCTGCTGGTCACATGAGTTCACGTGAGAGGAAACTGGAGTAACTTTGCATAGGAAAAGTCAATGTGGGTTTTCTTCTTCGTACAGTTGCTGATATACACTAAATGCCTATTTAAAGCCTGTTGATGATTGACACTTTGAGGCCAGATTATTAAATGTACAACATTCATCTCTGGCTATGTACAGAATAATGTTCCCCTGAACCCAGGGGAAGAAAAAAGCCCTCATCATTAGTTTGGGGAGAATGGGTCGAAACAACACTTCATACTTCTAGTTTTAGGTAATTCATTCTCATGTCTGTTGATTGACTTGAAAAATATTTATTGAGCTTCTTCCTATAGTATATATGTGAATATATATATAAAAATATTATAGATATATAATGTTTTAAAATAAAGCTAATTTTAACTTATTTATGATTAATTTATTTTATAGCAAAAGGATTTGGAAGAGATTCATTGAAAATTAGTTATGTCAAAATAAGTATATTTTATGGAAGAGTACAATGATAATATATATATAGCTTAGTATATGTGTTGTCAGATACGCTTCTTTTGTTATTTCTATCCTTTCATGGGATTCTTAACGTCTGTTTCATGTGAAATAGTTAAATTATCTCAAATCTCTTTTCATGAGTGAATTTATTAAAATATGCTGTTAAGGAATAAGAAAACAAATTTTAGTATTCAGGATTGTTTTAGCTATCCTGGGATTTTTGTGTTTCCATATGAAGCTGAAAATTGTCCTTTCCAAACTTGTGAAGATCTGTGTTGGAATTATGATGGGAATTACATGCAATCTGTGGACTGCTTTTGGTAAGACAGCCATTTTTACTATGTTAATCCTACTGATCCATGAATGTGGGAGATCTTTCCATCATCTTACCTGAATGAGTTGAAGTTTTTATCATATAAGTCTTTTACTTATATGATATGCCAAGATAGTTTATATTATTTGAAGCTATTGTGAAGGTTATTGTTTCCCTGATTTCTTTCAGTCTCTGTCATTTGTGTATAGGAGGGCTACTGGTTTTCATGAGTTATTTTTTTGTCCAACTACTTTACTGAAAGCGTTTATCAGCTATAGGAGTTTCACGGTGGAATTTTTAGTGTTGCTTATATAAATTATGATATTACCTGCAAACAAAGATATTTTGTACTTCTTCCTTTCCAATTTGTATCTCCTTGATTTCCTTCAATTGTCTTCTTGCTATAGCTAAGATTTCAAGTACTATATTGATTAAGTATGTAGAGAGTAGACAACCTTGTCTTGTTCCTGGTTTTAGTGGAAGTGTTTTGAGTTTCTGCCTATTTAAGCTGATGCTGGCTATGGGCTTGCTATAAAGTACCTTTCTTATGTTGAGGTATGTTCCTTGAATCCCTAATCTCTCCAGACCCTTTATCATGAAGGGATGTTGGATTTTCTCAAAGGCCTTTTTTGTATCTAATTAGATGATCATGTGCCTTTTGTCTTTCAGTTTGTGCATGTAATATGGAAACCTAATACTATAGAAGCTTCTTAAAATATCATAACACACACACACACACACACACACACACACACAGGCAATCTAAATGAAATGGCCAAATGATGAGAGAAAGAGTCCCAACTAGCCATTGCCTGTAACCAAATGAAACTTCTAGCACAGGAAATGCAGTATATCTAATTGAGTTGTTGACCAAAAGCATTCCATGGGAATTCCCAAATACCCAGGCTGTTACCAAGACTATAGGTTGTTCTACAAAAACTGATGGGAAGTCGCCATTGCGGAAGACAACATCTACATAACACATTGAACATGGAGAAGTTGAGCTGGTGCCTACATAGAGCCTTCACTGCTACCGTCTGTTATTTCTGGTACAGGAAGGTGCTTTGAACTATCAAAAGAGAAAACATAAACACCAAACCACCCACAAAACTTTGGTTACAGTGGTGGTATCCTGCAATACTAGTGCAATGATACACAAAACTTCTGGGAGTAACCAACCAATATCCTATTTGTCTTAACACCCATTTCCAGGAGATGGAACCCATAAACAACACTGTTTGATGACCAAGAACCTGAAGCTAGATAGCCCAGAGACCTAGAAACAACCAGAAACTACTGGTCTAAAAATATATCAATAAAATGACTCCTAATGGCATCTGTTATACTCATAGATCAGTGTCTTGCTTAGTCATAAAGTGAGAAGCTTTCTCCAGCAGCAGATGGAAACAAATACGGAGACCCACAGCTAGGCAACGTGCAGAGAATGAGAGACCTTGGAACACTCAGCCCTAAATGGGATGTTTCCATCAAATCCCTCCCCTCAGGGCTCAAGAAACTCTGTGGGAGAAGATGTGGAAAGAATGTAGGAGACAGAGGGGATGGACACCAAGGAAACAAGGCCTTCTGAATCAACATGATTGTACTCTTAAGGATACTGTATGCCCAGTAGTAGATGGCTAATAGAATACAAAACAAATGGCACGTTTGGAAGTTCCTTGTCTCACAATGTCATACCAGGACATTCCTTTAAAAAAAAAAAAGGAATTCTTATTTTTATTTTCATTTTATTTTACTTATATATTATTCTTTCCTGTTTTTTCCCTACACATTTTTGTGTATATATTTTGGCTTCTAGTTTAGTGTTTCTATGGGCTTCCTGAGTGTGCAAACAAGTGGGTCTCCTTCCTGTGCCTTCTCTTGTGCTCTTTTCCTTCTATTTGTTGTTGTCTTGAATTCCAATGTGTTTTATCCTATTATATTGTATTGTATTGTATTACGTTACTATCCTTTAGAAGCCTGTTTATTTTCTAATTAGAGACAGAAAGGGAGTGGATCCACATGGGAACAGAGGTGGAGAGCAACTGGGAGAAGTAGAGAAATGGGAAACTATAAT
>CABHPP010143119.1:12259-22434 GCA_902168425.1 Peromyscus attwateri | reverse complement strand
ATATATATATATATATATATATATATATATATATATATATATATATCACAATCATTTTCTTATTTGACCTGAAGAGTTAAGTTGTATATGACACAAGGAATTAAGTCATTTTTGCTAATATGAGTCCAGGGTAGGGTAGGAAATATGGAGAGGGATAAAGAACACAGAAACCCCTCTGGAAAAATTATATGGAAATCCAATACCATTGAAGCTTCCATACACAAATGCATGCGTACACACACACACACACACACACACACACACACATACACACTAAACACAGGGGTGGGGGATGCCCTACTAGAAACCACAGGCTAACAAATAAAAATCCCAGTGCCAGGAAAGAGTCATCTCTTTTGTAGGTGTTGACCAGTAAGGTCCCAGAGACCCCCAAACATTACAGGCTGTGATCAATGTTCTTTGTTACTCTTCAGAACTTGACATTAATATCCTGTTGTGAAATGCACCACATATTTGTGTCATAGAACAAGTAGAGATCAAGCTGCTACTGATATGGAAGCTTCATTCTACTGGCTAGCCTTCATAGAGCTAAAAGGTGCTGTGCATTCTACCAGAAAAAAAAAAGATCTAATCATCTATCTTAATGTGAATTGTGTTTTTAAAATTACCAATACAATAACAAATCACAGAAATTACAAAAATAAAAGAATATGAGATTGAGCATACAATTACTATTTATGAATGTAGCTCTTTGTCCTTTACATAAACAAACATATTCACTGGATTGATATTCTTCTAATTTGTTTTTGGAAATATGCATTCATGTGTGTGTGTGTGTATGTGTGTGTGTGTGTGTGTGTGTGTGTGTGTGTGTGTTTGTGCCCATGCACCTGTCTGAGTATATGTGCAGGTATGTGTGGCAATATGCTGATGGATGTAGCTACTTATGCCTGTGAATCCACATGGAGGCCAGTGGAGGGTATTGGATGAGTATCCTCTATCATTTTCCCCCTGTCTTTTGAGGCAGTATCTCTAAATGAATCTGATGCTTACATTTTCTTGGTGAGGCTGGAATAGATTAAGCTTCATTGTCTCCTCCTTCTTTGGAAGTGAGTTTACAGACGTGTGCAGGTTGCCAGGCTTGTGATAGGTGATCTGAAATCTGGTCTTCAAGCTATTCGTCAAGTAATTTTAACCACTGACCCATCCCTTCAGCTCCAAATTCTTTCAATTAACGTATTATTTATAATAGCTTCATTTCACATTGGAATAACCCTGTAAACTCAAGTCAGATATTCTTTCTCTGATCTCATGCCGACTCGACTCTGTTCTCTGCAGCTGGTTTCTTTCTTTACACTGAATGGCCCACTTCATACATCTTTCCCTCCTGTATCCCAGCTAAACTATGCACATGACATCTGCTTACTACATGTTTATTTTTCCCATTTTCTCTTTCCATTCAAATGAGAGAAATCCCTTTTTATTTAAAATTACATATTTTCCAAGTTATGATGAGAGCATATCATGTTTTAATTAAATATGTGTAACATCCCTTTCATGTTCAAACACCCATGGGAAGAAATAGTTCCTGGTTATGCTTACATAGTATTCATTGATGGTATACATTAAATATTAGAAATTGAGAGAACTGAACACAATTTTAAGAGAGACAGTGTTTTTGTAAACACGTTTATAGTAGTAAATTGTATTGTGTGTTTTAGTTAGGAATCTGCATTTCCAAATGTGTCTTGAAAATTCACATCTTGTTTTAACCTGAAGTCCAACATGAAATAATTACAAACAATTATAATTTTCCAATGTAGTGAGTAGCCATTCCAGCTTTGATCTGGAAGTTCCAACCCCCATTGAGGCTTTGGTAACTGTCACGCCTACAAGGCGGGGCCAAGAGAGGACCCTGAAGACCCCAGATCCGGATGTGCCACCTCTCTTGGTTCCTGGACCCTGGACGCTGGAGGTAGACCAAGCAGAGTTCTCCAGACAACACTGCCAGACTGCGCTACGTCTTTCCCAGACCCTGCAACCTACCTATCCCTTCATTTGTAATTTATGCCTCTAAATAAACCTCCCTTTTAACTACGTGGAGTGGCCTTAATAATTTCACCAATATTCCACTACATAATTTCTCCTGAATTTGTGCTTCCATTATATTAATTTTATTCATCATATCTTCAGCACCCTTGTTTGTTTTTAAATAAAGTAGCCAAGGCTGGAGAGATGGTTGTGTTTAATTAATGCTTAGTGCATTTACAGAGGAATAAAGTGCAGTTCCCAGCACCCATGTGGAGCAACTCACAGCCACCTGTAATGCCAGCTCCAGGATATCCACAGACAATTTCAAACATGTGCAAATACTAATGTGCACACACACACACACACACACACACACACACACACACACATACACACATAGAGAAATTATTAAACAAAATAGTGCATCATTTTCTTACCAACCCACTCCTTTTTTTCCAGACAAAAATGAATCTACTTATTAAATACTGTCTCTTATTTATATCATCCCTTCTCCTTTGTGTATTTCTAAGCTTTTAGGATGTTCTATTTCTCTGTCACTTAGACTCTGGAGTAATTTTCTAAATAGATTTATTTTTGCCATTTCACTTTTTAAAAAGAATTTTTCCCTCAATTCTCCTACAAAAGATAAAACTGGTTTTTTTTTTTTTTTTTTTTTTTCTGAAACATCAAAAACATTCCTACTGTTGCTCTGTATGGCTGTGGTGGGTTGAATGTAGTTGACCCCCATAGGCTCATATATTTGCATGCTTAGTTCCCAGTTAGTGAACTGTTTGAGAAGGAGTCGGTGTATCTTTGTTAGAGTACACATGGCACTGTTGGAGGAAGTCAGTCATTTACGGTGGACTTTGAAGT
The DNA here is from genome assembly GCA_902168425.1 of Peromyscus attwateri. Classification (NCBI taxonomy): domain Eukaryota; kingdom Metazoa; phylum Chordata; class Mammalia; order Rodentia; family Cricetidae; genus Peromyscus; species Peromyscus attwateri. The sequence goes on along the minus strand of CABHPP010143119.1, from coordinate 19,569 downwards.
TTCAAAAGCCCATGCCAGACCCAGTGGCTTTCTCTGCCTACTGCCTGATGATTAAGATATAAAGCTCTCAGCTAATTTCCCAGTGCCATGCCTGCCTGAATGCTGCCATGCTCCTCACCCTAATGATAATGAACTAAGTCTCCTAAACTATAAGCAAAGCCTGCAATGAAATGTTTTCTTTTAGAATAGTCCCCTTGGTCACGATGTTTCTTCACAACAATAGAAACACTAAGACAATGGCTTTTTATCAATATTCTCTATTTTTATAGAAAAGAGACCAAATGACTTCTGGATACATGGCTTGAATTTCTGATAATATAATCTCTATTATCATACACCACAAATGCCTCTGCCCAGCTTTGCAGGCAAATCTTAGGATTCAAGTCATCAAGAACACACACACACACACACACACACACACACACACACACACACAACTGATATGCTTAGAAACTCACAGAATAAATAAAGTAGATGACCATGTTTTGGCATAATAATATTTAGTGTTTCTTTCAATAAGCACAATTTTTTTCTCAAACAATAGACACATGAGCTTTTAAACATTCTCTATTACAATATTGCCTAAAGTGCTCTCCTTGTGTTTTGGGTTGTGAGGTTTTTTGAGCTTGGGTTTTGCTTTGCGTCCCAGACGATAAACTCATCATCTACTGGCCTCAGCTTCCTGAGTGCTTTGTTTTAAATACAGTTCCTGAGTTATTGAATGTAGCTGGCCAACCATTATTCTGGGATTTGACAAACTGTTATAGCAGGAAACTGCTCACACACCTTGGCAATATAATAGGGCTGCACTTTCTTTTTTCTATTTCTGACACTTTGTACTTTCTCATTCTAATAAAATTCTCAATCAGAGACTTTAGTTAATAACACACATTTGCATACTGATTAGTAATGACATTATCAAACACATGATACCCTTTATAGGAGGCAGGATTAGAATAACCATCAACAGTGATGAGGTCATCAAAATGTAACCTTATTTAAATGCTTTTGATTTCCTTAATAACTGATTAGAGATTAAATTCCATCAGCTTTTCACACAAGATCTTCTAACACAGTAATATTATAAATGGTTCCATTTATTCTTATCTCTACCTCTTATTACTGCTAAGGAGGAATCAAACAGTATATCATACAAAATTATTATCAGTAAGCTACAGTTTCTTCTCTCAGTCATTTGAAACTAAAGAAGTACTTGTAGTCAATATCAACTTATTTTGGAAAAAAAAATTGTTTTTTTGTTTCTTATTAGAGTTTTCCGATGTGATTTTTCAACAAATAACCATTTAACCCCGAAGTCCTTCTGATAAGAACATGAAGAGATGTCTCAGCGGGTGAGACTGTCAACTGTGCAAGCACAAAAGCCTGGCCTCAAACCCCCAGCAATCACATAAGGAGATGTGCATTTGCTGCTTCTGGCTGCAACACTAGCAGGGGCCAAGGGCTCAGGAAAGGTAGACAGATTCTGGGACTTCACTGACCTGCCATTGTAATTAAAATTGCAAGTTTGTGTATCGGTGAGAGACCCTGTCTAAGGCAGTAAGGCCTGGAATGAAGGAGGGAGAACTTCACTTCTGGTGTCTGCAGGCACTCAGGTGAGTGCAACCCCACAATCTCCCTGATGGCGATGGCAGAAAAAGGACAAAAATGTAAAATTCTCCATTTCTCACAGTAGAGCATCAGTCAACAGTCAACAAAACTGAGACTGGGTTGACTTCCTAATACTTCCCACAATGACAATGAAGTCAGGGGATATGCATAGCAACCATCATATCTGTAGTACCGTGTTTACCTGGGAATTTATATTTTTTCAGACGCTTTCTGAAATTATTTTCAAACTTTTTGTTAAATTTGAACACAGAAAGAGAATATTGCTTTACAATTTTTTACACTAAGATCAAATTCTAAGAATAATCTGTGCATGCCTTAAGATAATAAAATATGGCTGAGAAACATGAGATGAAACATCTGCTTGTTTTCTCCGAGTCATATTGGAAAACTTAGTGCTCTGTTGTAGTCCACTAAATTGTGACTGTAGAGCTTGAAATATTTTAGTAAACTGTGAGATCAAAATGAGCCATCTTAGAAATAAGACCAAAACGCTTTCACCCTAAAACGAAGGCCTAAGATTTCTCCTTTCAGGTACAGGCCCTGAGTTACTAGAATAGGCCACGAGTTACTGAAACCAGTCAGTTCAGATTCCAGAAACCAGGAAGTGTAAAAGTACAGAGTCACAAGGTAGTCACAAGGTAATGACTGCCACGCTATAGAATGTTCCAACCCTGGTTTCCAGGGTAACTGACCATAAAAATGTCCCCACTTGAGGGCAGCCAATGAGCAATGGTGGCGGGCAACCACCCCCTTAGAAGTAAGATTAAGTCATGATTTCTAGAAAGCCCCTAGAAGCAAGCCAATCAGAATTGTACCCGTACTAGCACCCCTAAATGATGTAACCTTGTGGCTTTTGCCTTTAAAAACTGAGCTTGCAGACAGGTGGGCACTTCCTCCAGCCTCCACTGCATTGGATGTATTGGATGAAGTCCTGCCTAGGCTTGTATTGCTTTTGGATATCCAGAACTAAAATTTGCTTTTGCATTCCGGCATGCTCGTCTTTGGTGGTCTCTCTGGGGGTCAAGATCAGGGCACAACAAACAAATATTTAGTAAACAAAGGGGCAGTAATTAAAAACATGCAAAACCACAATACACGGAAATAAGGGCTCAAATATTTCCTATTAATTATAATTTAAGTTGTTACTAAAATTCTAGTTAAGGTAAATGTTTTATGAAATATACCCCAAAAAATCAGATCAAAATTGCTGTTCATCTATGAGAAGAATAACTCTATTATTTTCAAGCTTCTCATTTTCTGGATTCAAGGTATTTAAGATTGTGGCTCCTGGGCTGGGGACAAGGCACAGAGGGTAATGGAGCCTGCTGCCAAGCTTTACCCGCTTGTGTTCCTACCTGGAACTCACATGGTGGAAGACAAGAAACATCTGAAACAGGTTGTTTTCAGATCCCCACATGAGTGCTAGACAATGAACACGGGCGTGTGTGACTGCACACCTACATACATATGTACATAGGTGTAACAAACAATGAACACAGGCGTGTGTGACTGCACACCTACATACATATGTACATAGGTGTAACAAACAGTGCAAATGAATGTAGCTACCCAGGAGAACTAAATTTGAATGTGTGGCTTTCTGGTGTAATCTCTTAGAATACACAAAAATACAGTAGTTTTAGTAACAAATTATTGTAATTTTAAGAAATGTCATTAGTGGTAGAACACTTGGCTTTCATCATCCATAGTTCTATTTTCAGTCATGTGGTCTGTATTTTGTTTCATCATTTACTTCTTATAAAAATAAAATGAGTCTATCTTGAGTCAGGACAACTGACAAAGGATGTACACACATCAGGTTGTCTGTCTATTAATCAACTTTACCAATATGCATAAATAACCAATGTGGACAAAGAGGTTGCATGGGTTTAGACAAATAATTACGTAAGGCATTTAAATATTTTACCATAATCTATGAATCACACAAACTGCCCTCTTTGAGCTCTTTCTCGATGGCAGGCGGTTGGCTCTGACCAATGCAGCTGCCGTGGGCCGTTTTGACTGCATCTGCTTCAGAAAACGTGTTTTGTATTGCCCTGAGTAGGTCCCAGAGTACACGGAAGTTTAAATTATTAAGCAACACATCAACTGCTTTCCAAATTCACAGTAACATTTAAAAGTTTCTGCTAGCTAAAATTAACTATACAAAACAATAGGCTTTGTGTAACGTCGACACACATGTATAATATACTCAGTTTTTATTCTTTCCCTACCTACTCTTTCTCTGTTTCTCCACTCTCTTTGTTCTTTTTCTTTTCCTTGATGGTCCCTATTCAATTTTTATGTCTTTTTTCCATTCTGTATTCTGTCACATTTTCTTTACTCATCCATCTGTTGATGGGCATCTAGGCTGATTGCACAATGAACACTGAAGAGTGTCACATTAAACATGGCTGTGTCATCATCTTTATTTGATGCTGACTTTTATTTAGACATCAGGAGCGTACCCAGAAAAATCATCTGGCAGTTCTATTTTTAGCTTTTTGAAGAACCAATAAACAGTGTACAATGGTTCTCCCACTCCTAATACGCACTCTCAACTTCATCCTCACCAACCTTGGTTAGGTTTTGTTTATCTGATGATAAATTATACTGAAAGATGTGAAAAAGAGTCTCATCATAATTTTGATTTGCATTTCCTTGATGGCTAAATATTTTGAACCATTTTAGTATTCTTATTTGACATTCTCCTTTAAAATGGTCTGAATGATTCACTTGACCATATTTTGATCAAGGCACTGGTTCTTTCATTTTTTTAAAATTTCTTTGTGTATTCTGGATACTAATATCAAATGAACATGTGGTGAAGAGTCCACCTCCTCAGTCTTGTTTCCTTTGTAGAGGTTGTGGCTTTGATGTCAATCATTTGATTATTCTTACAGTGATTTCCTGAGGTATGGGCATGCTGTCAAGAAGGATGTTATCTTTTCCTGTATTGTAAGTGTTCCTCACAATTTTGATCAGCAGTTTTAGTGTTTCAGGTTTTACATTAATGTCTTGGAATAATTTTGAGTTGATTTCTGTACAGGATCGATGTGGTGCTCAGGTTTCAGTCTCATAGATGGGCATGCTTATTTTTCCAAGAAATACTTGCTAAATAGACTTTCATTTTTTTAAAGATATGTTTTAACACTTGTGGATATTGACAGTCACATTTTATGGTCTCACCTGCAATGTGTCAGAGTTATAGAAGGACCATTGTATCACAGACACAGGATATTGCCACCATTCAACTTTGCTCATTCCAATGGTGTGCCATGATGTCTTCCTGGGTATTAATGTTAATTTTTTTCATCACGAATGTTTTCAATCATTTGTATAACTTGTTTTTATAAATATTTTTCTCAATATTTACATTTTGGTGGATTCTTTGTCATTAAATTGACTAATAATGAAAAAGACAAAGAAAAAAAAACCCAGCAAAGCTTTAAACTTCGAATATGTTGTCTAAAAGATGCAAAATACTGTGTACTAGTATGATCATCAATTTACCTAACTGTAATTTCTATCACATTTTAAATTTAGTGAGATTCAAATTTATTAATATTCACTTTGATTTGATGTTCTGATACTCTTTGCCTACACTACTGCTATAAAGATCAGTTCTATGCAATACTTTAGAAATTTTTATTATCTTTGCTTTTATATTTATGGTTTTATTCCAGTGACTGAATTTATATATGAAATGAGATAACAGTCAAGTTCCCTTACTTTTACTGTCATTGTTAGGATCCATTGGACTTTTTTGTCCCATTTTAAATGCCATTGGCACCAGGATTAAATCACCTTAACAATGATGTTAAATGATGAATCTGATTGACGAATTTTGTCGCGTTGATATGCATATCAATATAAAAGAAGAAAAAGATCTGCCATCAGATAGCATTATTCCTCTGCTCTTTGTCTTCACTTTCAAAAGTATTTTAGCTTTCAAGATCATTTCTGCCTCAGCATACATGTTAGAACCATTTTGACAACTTGTATGAAAATGCCTGCTGGGATGTTAATTGAGATTGTAATGAATTATAGATGCAATTTTTAGGCACTTGACAGTTGACATCTTGACAACGTCTTCTCGTGTGAGCATTTAAGATTTCTCCATTTATTATTTTTCCCAAAATTTTTTCTGCAATGAATCATATTTAAGTAAAGAAGTTTTTTGTGTATTTTTTATTACTGATTGGCACATGCTATTTGGCAGTGTATTCCTAGATAGACTATTAAATTTATTACTATTTTGATTGAACTTAAAGATTTTATTCAACTTTAGATTATTCATTGTTTAAAAGATCAAGTAGGATTACAATATATATGTATATATATTTGTATATATATAGTTATGCTTCCTATGAATGAGGACAACATCCCTTCCTTTGTTATGTCATGTATTATTTCTTTTAATTACATTGTGACATTGGATAGAATTCTAATGAATATATAACTGAAGTTTTTACTCCAAATTTTATGCTAAAACACTAACTATTTTATTATTAATCAAGATATGTACAGTGAGTATATGTATCATAATTGGTTACATCAGATGAAGAAATTTCTTTTTCTGTTACTAAGTTTTGTGATCTTTTATTGAAAATGTTTTGCTGACTTTGGGACCTATTATTCTTCTACAGTGATGAACATAGATTTGTTTCATTGTTAGTATAGTGGATTAACCTGCCTTGATTTGAAAGGTTTAAATCAACCTTAATAATAAACTCTTTGTTGGTGCAGTATCAATCTATATTCAGCAATTTTGGTTTTATACCTTTGAAGAAATCTGATAGATGAAATATGCATGCATAACTTTATTTTCCTTTTCTTTTTTCTTTAATTATTTGTGTTAAGGCAATAATGGCTTCAAAACTTGAACTAGAAACTGTAACTTTCTTTAATGCCATTTGAGCTTTGATGTGAACATGATGAGATACATTACTTTAAAATGCAATAATAAATTCAATGGCAATCAATGAATACATGCAGTATTCTTTATAGTAAAATTATATTATAATAGATTTAAATAAATTGTGAAATAGAAATAAATTTCAATTACTTTATTAATGTGATTATTATTTTCACTCAGCTTTGGTGATTTCTCTATTACCAGTAATGTATAATATCATAATTTAAAATAAGTAACTTTACATTCAAGTAATATAACATATGAGAATTTAATTTTCTCCCAAGTTTGAACAAATAACTATTTTGCTTAACAATTATCTACCACTGTACTTCTCCATTAGCTTATTTGGCCATTGTTCCAGTGTCTTCTAGGTTGACGTTGGGATAAATCTTCAGTCATCGCCATCTTTGCTTTTCTGAAACAATATGGCTTGTGCATTGGGTGCTCTTAATAGCTTTCTAGATCCTCAACCCTTGGCAAATCTAGGTTTAAGTGTCTTTTTCTTGTCATCTGTGGTTCTGTCAAGTTGGAGAGCTTTCTATGCTCTTAGATTGAGCTCATAATTTCTATCAGATCTGGAAATGTTTGTCTGTTCAAATATTTTAATACCACAGTTTCCTCACTTTCTTTTCTCCTTTCTTTCTTTCTTTCTTTCTTTCTTTCTTTCTTTCTTTCTTTCTTTCTTTCTTTCTTTCTTTCTTTCTTTCTTTCTTTCTTTCCTTCCTTCCTTCCTTCCTTCCTTCCTTCCTTCCTTCCTTCCTTC
>CABHPP010143119.1:0-12249 GCA_902168425.1 Peromyscus attwateri | reverse complement strand
TTCCTTCCTTCCTTCCTTCCTTCCTTCCTTCCTTCCTTCCTTCCTTCCTTCCTTCCTTTCTCACTCTCCCTTGTCTTTCCTCCCATATTTTGTGCCTTCCTTCCCCACTTCTCTCGAATTTCATACTTATTGTACCGACTCTATACTACTGTAAATAATCAGTTCACAACTCTTATTTCTGCTTTCATCGTTCTTTATCTTTTTTAAAATTTTTTTGTGTGATGTCAAATTCAACGATCTTTTCTCCTACAGTCTTCAGTGTGCTATTAATCTCATTCAGGGAAATGTCAGTCTTGAATAATACAGTTATATTTTATCTTTAAGTTGCCTTTTGCTTCTCACTTAATATCGTTCATCCCTGATCCCATCATGTTCACTTTTACTTTTATATATTTGAGCAGAGACTATATTAATAGCATCATTTGTAGTGTTTCATGTGCTAATTTTTATCAATTCCTTTATTTCCCAGTGTGCTTGCATTGCATATACTTTTCTGTTCATTTGCCTCTGTTTTTAATGCATCTTCTTATACTTTCAAATTTTGCCTTTGTCTATGAACATAAATTACTTTTGGGTCTCTTTATTTTCATTTTAGACATTAAAGTCATTTTTTAAGCAGGAAGTAGGCAATTCTGGACCCTGACCATGATTGAGAAATGTTACTGATGGACTGCTACAAAAGTCTTGGACTCCAAATGCTTCCTTCATCTGAGTGAAGATATTTGAATTGTTCCTTGCCGTTTACATACATGACAATAGTCTGGATGACAACTTCTAAGTAACTTCCCCCCTTAAGCTCATCTTCTCTAGAATACAATATTTTTACTCTACCCCTTTATACATTGGGTTAAAGATGTGAGGCATTCTCTCAGTTGTTTTATGACTATCTTTACTCCCCTGGGTGATTCCTCATATACTGTTGTGCATATTCTGGCTTTTGAAGCCATCCCAGTTTCAAACTTTGTTTACTTTCATTTTCTGTTTCTCATGCTCTACCTTGGAAGTAGCCTCATAGAGAAATATGTATTGAAATCCAAATGTTTCCTAGTCTCAGGTCCATGGTCCTATATTCTTTTGTGCAGGATAGGATAACACTGACCTTGGATTTTTTCCAGATTGTTCTGTTATTTTCTTTCTGGTCAGAGTTGAAGAACGCCCACTGCATTTTAGATTGATTCATGAATATTGTCTCATCATGCACACTTGGAGCAGGAACCCACCATATGCAAAAATGGTTTGACAATGTCTCTTTGTCTCCAGCACAGTCCAGGATTTCAATATAAACACTGCCTTTCAAAGCCCTGCTTTCCGGCTCACCTAGCCAGATGAGTTATTGGGAATTGTGCATACCACTCTACAGTCAGTGTCATGGGGCCAAAGACTTTGAGTTCCACTTTATAGCATGTCAAGTCAGGGGTGAGAATGACAATATCAATATTTATTGCTGGTGAATCAACCAGGATTGGGTTTAAAGTTTCTGATTGGCAAAGAAATCTTTTTGCCATCTATCTTGGAGATTTGCAAGAGGTTAATTTCTCATCTAAATATAAAGCCAACAGGGAAATAGCTTTGGACAGATGGTCTTGCAAAAGATAGGTTCTGTAACTTAATTAAAACCAGACCAAGAGGATTTCCAGGGCCCTAATATAAAGCTGTATCTCTATAGGAATATAAAATTATCCAGTACATACAATCATTGCATCAATGGCTATGGTCTGTGACTGAAGAAAGTGAGTTTCATTTGCTTCTAAAATTCTAGTTTACCAATTGTTTTTTTTTTTTTTTTACTACCTAACAATTTAAAACTAAAATGAATAGCCCGAGAAAATGAGCATTTGTCATCTGGCAGTTCTGAAGGCCAGAAGTCCCAGTATGGTTTAATTCGGTGGTCTGGCGCAGTCACTCATGAGATAGCAGTTGTGTGTTGGCTGGGATTTCAGTCATTTGAAAGCTTGACTTCCATGGCCCTGTGCATTAAATTTCAGTTTCTTTTCAAATTAATTTGTTCATCGGGTGGAATCTGGATTTTCCTAGCATGAGAAAAATACAAGAGAGTAAACATAACCAAGCTAGTGTCCTTTGTAACCACATCTCAGAAGTGGCAAGAAGTTCTGTAAGTCCAAGACCCACTTTGGCACAGTGCATGCATGTTTTGAACAATGATTTGAGTATGTGAAGGCAGACTTGGAGGCTGTTTTCCACAACATGTCTAAAACACAGAACAATTCATTTATCTCCTCTCCACAAAATAATCTGGGCCCATAGCAAGACCTCTAGAATCTCATTCAATCACACTTTTCATATTAATAGTAATTAGACCATAGAGGATCATAAAATATTTCTTATGAAAAGATTCAAGTGTAGTCTGACATTTATAACCTTTGTTGCAAAATGCAAAACTCAGTCTATATGAATTTCTTAAATAGTATAACATTGTAAAACTAATAATACTTTTGCTGGTTTCTGTATATTTATGTATTACACCTATCCTCACAGTCTTTAGAATTACACTTTTTGAATATGAATAAATGCAGCATTGGTTTCTTTGACTTGAAACCCAAGCCCCTCAGGTACAAATTTGTGTTTATTGTTTCATAAAAACAACGCATTTAGCATGAAAGATTTATCAAAAGGCATTGAGAATTTTAGGGCTATTATTAATAAAATTAAAGCACCCTGCAAGTGTGTTATGAAAGTAAGAACAATGTATTTAAATGTGTATAATATATGTGTGTATGATGAGCTTTTCCTCTGATATTGAAATTAAACAAGTCACTGAACTGAATAAAAGAAGTGTTTATGTTATTCATATGTTTCATGCTGATATAGTTAAGCATATTCAATGAGTTAGTTGCCTTTAATACAAGTACAACATTAAAAATATTATTCTTCACAGTACATTTTTTATAAATTGACAAGGCATAGTGAAACGATCCTGTAATCTAAGCACTAAGGAGGTGGAGGCAGGGAGAATTGGGAGTTCAAGAACACCCTGGCTACATAGAAAGTTGAGACAAGAGTAGCTTGTATGAGACTCTGTCTCCATAAAAGAAGCAAAAGATAGTGATGATTTCTATGAGTTATGTTATCTTTGTTCTAAGTGTAAATAGCCTCTCTTCCACTCTCTTTTTTTGTTTTTAATAAAGTTATTTTTAATGTGGATAGCAGAATATTTTAAAAGCTTACTAGATTAGAAAAGGCAACAAATGGTTATACTAGGATCCATGTCTTCTCTATTTTATTCTAGAAAAGCTCTTCTCCACGTGTTCATTGCTGACTTCCATGATATTGATTCAAGTAATTTTTGTAACAGAGGTAGTCTTCAAAATGAACAATATTGTGTTTGCAACAACACATTAAATCATATTAAAATATAGAGACACATGGGTGATTTTAAAATACTGAAGGTATTGATATAACAATTAGCAATTAGACTCATCTTTAACAGGTTTTATATTTTGTACTAAAGTGGTTACCAGATGTATACATTGTCAGTATTAGTCATGATTCTATAGAATAACATAGCCTTAGAATGATTGGACATTCCAGAAGAGCATTATTAGGTTGGTTTGCATGGTACAGTCTGGTTAGTTCAACAATGGCTTATTGCATACTGGAGAGGCTGAAAACCTGGTAGATTTAGTCCATGACAATTCATGCATCAGCATTCTCTATCTGGCACTAAAAGTCTGGAAGATTCCTGGAGAACTATGTCGTCTTTAGTCCATACTGAAAGCTGTATATTTCTATAGTGAAGAAAACTATGCTAAGGAGTCAGACATGGTTTTACATTCTCTTCTGCACACTGAAACACTAAATAATCACACCAGAGATGGAAACATTGAAAAGATTGAACTGAGTATTAGTGAAAATGTATTTTGTGACAGAAAAAATTGCAAATTTAATTAGACCATTTTTTTTTTATTATACCGGCACATAGTATGATTGAATATCTGGTTTTGTGTTGAAGAAGCTACTCATAGAATTTGAAAATTAAAAATTAATTCTGAGAGATGCAAGTAGAATAAAATTATACATTTTCCAGTGATACATTATTTCACGAGAAATTTATTAAAAATAATTTATAATTTATAATTATATAGAACAAAATTTACTTTACATATATTTTATACAGTATTTGCCTTATGTCTTATGTATTTATTATCTCTATATAAGAGAGATGTATAAATAAATATATACATATAATACCTATTAATATTTAGATCTCTTTCTAGTTTTACTATTTTTAGTTAATTGACTTTCTTAGTCACTACACATAAAGTTATATGGAACCAAAGCCATGAGTTGAAGGAAGGACTATGAATATTAACTAAGTGTGAGAGCGTGGATACTGAAGTCTCTTCATTCCAAATTGTTTCAGAGATTTCTTTGATTAAAACAGATCACTGAATTAAAAGTTTGTGTGTTGTCTGTTTTGGAATTTGGAGCACATGTGAGAGTCATGGGGTGATTTTAATAAACGAAAGTGTCCTCATTTTACATCCAAGGAACCCAGAAAATACCTGGAATTTGCATGTATGAGTGTGAGTGTGCACATATGTGTGAATATATGTGTGTGTTTGTGAATGTGTATTAGAGGGGTGATATTGTGCAGCAGTATGATCTGGTTTGACTAGTATCCTCCTCTTAGAGAATGGTATTTTTATCCATAAAGGCCCTTAATGAAAAGATGCTTTTATATTAAACCAGTGAGCATAAAATTACTTGTTTGCAGTAAAAACAATATTCTTCTACTACAATTGTGGTTAAGTCCTTGAAGGAACAGTGCTGATAGTCCATTGTATGCTTATATTTACCCTTAGGCACACTTCAGGATCTTCTGAGTGAATCATGATTTGTTCATATTGTGTTGTGATAAAACTTCTTTAATATAAGCACTTCTTACACTTTTATTAGTGTTACTTTTGTCTTTATTCTTATACAGTGCAATTTATTTCTTTTAGGTAGCTTTTTACATTCAATATACTAACAGCTTTTTCATAAAAAACATACATTCAGTAATAAGTTCCTTTTCTCTCATTATTTTCAATAAAGTTACAATTTAGTATAAAATGTTTTTTCTAAAATATACCAGTTCATCAATATAGTTCATCTTCAGTAAAATCATAGCTCCAATTACCTTTATTTAATATCTTTTCAGAATTTAATTTTCAGCAAGCTAGAGATTATTTGGGCACACTTTAAATAACACAATGTGATGCATATAATTTGAGAACATTTTTGTTAGAGTGTGCAATAAGACTCCCAGTTATTCTCTCGCATTGCATAAAAAGGAGTGTTTTTATAGTTTAAAAGCACTGGTAACATTTCTCAAGCTGAGCTCTGTTATGAGCTGGTGGATAAAAAGGCACGGCTGTCATCAGCATGATTGTGCAGAATTCAAACCGCTTCCGGTGGTGGTGGGGCCCACAAACAACGTAGGAGGACCTTTGGTATGCAAAACCTGGAAGTGCCTGACCACTGTTAGCTTGGAAAATGCTTATTAGTCACAATAGCTATTTTCAATATAAATTGAAAGTAAATTGAATTATATCTTTCTATCCAATACAAGATTAAGATTTGGGGAAAATCTTAATTGTGATGCATTTTTTAACAATTGCACAGAAAATACCATTAAGACTTTTTTAAAATCAGTTATGAATTACCATACGAAGTGATCGGTATCATATGGCTCTGTGTGTGTACATGCCATTATACTCTGTTCTACCCATCATCTTCCCCACTGCCCCCCCCCCATTCCCTTCTGCTCAGTTTTGTTGACCCCTTTCTCTTTCCAAATAATCTTCCCCACTGCTCTCATATCATATGAATTTTATCACTCTCTCTTTTCACTCTTTTCTCATGTCTCAGCCCCCTGAGTGCTGGCATTACTAGTCTATGCCATCTTCCCTGTCACAAAGCAATTTTTAAAGGCCCCGGGAACCCACCAGAGTTATGTTTATGCTTCTATATTTATAAATTTTTATTTACCTTTCTTTGGTTACTCTGTAACTAAACCTCTCATGATTATCATTAGCTATATGAAGTATGGAAGACAAATCCAGATGTCAAGTATCTTTAAAAAAAATGGTTCTATAGCATTTGCTTCAGTGAAGCTGGCTTATAATTTGGGGATATTTTAAAAATATTACTATAGATATTTTGTATAAGTCTTTTATAAATATATCTTTCAACTTTTGTAGAGCATTTACGCAGGAATTAAATTTCTAAGTTATGGTTAATTAAGCATTAATGACAAAATTGCTAATCTTCCTATAGTGATGTATCTATGTGCATTTCCAGCAGCCATGAAGGAAAAATTCTCACTGCCCGTGTTCTTATCAGAACTTTGTCATATCATAAAATTAATTTTAAATGTTCTGGGGGCTCAGAATAGAACTAATGCTATGATTTTAATTTGAATGTCTCTTAAGACTAATTATAGTCTAGATTAACTATTGCTTGAAATATCTCTCCAGGGGCTTTTGTCTATCACTTTATTTTGTTGTCTATCGTTTTATTAATTTTGTAGAATAATTTATATGATATACAACATCTTTTTTATCTTATTAAGGTACTGTCATTATCTCTTTCCAGGCTAAGATAGGATTTTATAGTCTCAATATTCTTTGCTATGTGGATGCATTTTAATATTAATGAAAATCAATTGATAAGCTTTTAAAAACGCCTCACTACATTTTGTGTCCTGTTTAAAAAAAAAACAAAAACAAAAACTTGGCTTCTGGCAATATAGTTCCAAGGTAGAACACCTGCATTATTTTTGTAAAGCCCTGCATTCAATTCTCAGTCCTCAAAAGTAAATACTAAATTAAAATTTAAAACAGTTATTTATTCTAATGACATAATGATATTTTTCTCATTTTAAAGTTCTTTGGGGTAGAGACATGGCTCAGGGGTTAGGGGTCCTCTTCCACAGACCTCGAGTTTGCTTCCTAGCACCTATATGGCAGCTCACAACTATCTACAACCTTTGTCCCAAGGGATCTGAGGTACTCTTCTAGCCCTTGTGGGAACTAGGCATGCAGATGGGCGTAGTCACACAAGCAGACAAGGAAGGCAGGAGAAAAATTCTTTTAGTTATGTTCTGTGGTGGTTAATATTGTCAGGATTTTAGAGTAACCTAGGAGACAGAAATCTTTCATGACTCTGGGAGCATGTCTAGATTAAGATAACTGGTGAAAAGTGATGTTTACTTATTTTGATAATTTACTCAAATGTATTAAAGTAAAATCTACTTTTGGTTTTGGAAACAATTTTTGTGTATATTGAGGTGATCTTTGAGGTCTTCTGGGTGTTCTAATAATGCTTTCCCTTAACCGGCCTGTCCCATCCCATCCTGCTCTGTTCCCTTTGGTAATGAAATTTGAGTACTTAAGCACCCTCCCTTGAGTTATCTCGGCATATGTATGTGCGTCTGTGTGTATGTATGTGTTTATGTGTTATATGTGTGTGTGTTTATCTGTTATGTGTGTGTGTATATATATAAGTATAGATGTGTGTGTTTATATGTTATATGTGTGTGTATATGTGTGTGGGTTTATATGTCTTTATATGTCTATTTCCCATTTGCTGTTGCACTCATCTGATGAGATTTAAATATCAACAATTTTATTGTTCTTGAGTATCTGTTAAAATTATTCATCTTTCAATTGATCTTTTATCTTCCTCTCTGTGACCTATCAATGACATTCATTTTGCCACTTTTTCTTGCTTACATGTTTACTAATCCTTTGAATTGTGTGGAAATCCCATTGTATAAAAAAAAATTACACTGACTATGTAATTTCACCTTCTATCAGGTGGTCCTTTCTTCATGTCTGGATAAGTAGATAGGACAGTCCCCTCAGCTTTCACTGGAACTGGCCGAGTTTGTACGTTAGGTGGGACTCTGCTGTTCTCGGTTTATCCTTCATTTCTTGAGCCCTTGAGTAGCTTTCACCAGCCTCTCTCTCTTGATCCCTTCTCACAGCCACAGAAGTTTGTGAACTTCTAAAGCAGGACCCCATAGTTCATAACTATAGGATAATTTGATGGAATAAATGTATCTTAGAGGAATAACCTGCAGATTCAAAGCTTTTTTTTTTTTTTTTTTTTTTTTTTAACATTCCAACTTGTGCCAAGCCACATTGTCAGTATTGTGGCTCCAGCTCAAAATGCATCTCACATTTAGCAGGGGAAAATTATCCTAGGAGAGAAATCAGTTATAAATAGATTTAGAATATAGGAAAGACCTTTCCCTGTGAGATTTTAGTTTATGTAATCTTGTTTTCCTCCACCATTTTCTATGTCTTTACAAACACAGTCTGCAATAGTTGCATAAATTTTTCCTTAATGGCTTCCTGAAAATTATATTTTTATTATTTTTATATAATAACAAGATGCATATTATCTTAATGCTGTAACACAGTGGTTTTATTTAAATGTTTATAAGAGAGTCATTAATTTAGCATAAAAATAAAAAATTCCACTTTAGGGAAATTTTGGTTATTCGACCTGGTGTGTTTTACAATGAATTCAAAATAAATACCATTTTCTTAACATGTATGAGCATGTGGTCACATTATGAACAGACCAATTCAAAGCCACAGGCTGACTAATTAGAAAATATTTAGTTCTTTCACATAAAAATACCTATTTTGTACATGATATGTGTGTATATTTTAGTGATAAAATTCAGTTCAAAATTTATCAAGAGACATGGAAATAACATTATTTGTTGTTTTTAATTTACAAAAAGAGAAAAAAAATCTGTCAAGTAATAAGTGGCTCTCAAAATGATCAAAATTTCAAAATTAAAAGAATCCTCATGAGAACTCATGAAAATTGTATCAATGGCTGTGGAGCCTGCATGGGACTGGACTAGGCCCTCTGCATGGCAAGATAATTGTGTAGCTTGATCTGCCTGGAGGGTGCCCTGGAGGTAGAATAAAAATCCATCCCTAGTGCATGAGGGGACATTTTGGAGCCCATTACCTATGATGGGACACCTTGTGCAGCCTTGAGGCAGGGGGAAGGGCTTGGACTTGCCTCTACTGGATGTACCTCCCCTTGCCTTCTTGTTGGGGTGAGTGGGGGAGGGAAAGGGGGAGGGTGGGGGGTAATAATAAAAAAAGAAAAGGAAATGATTAAAAAAAAGGAATCCTAATATATTCACAGGTGAAGGAGAATAAATTAAAACAATAGGAGTTCTATTACTAACTACTCAAAAATGTTTTATTTATAGACAGATTTCCAAAAAAAAAAAAATACACAGAATGGCCAAATCGCATGTTGATATAAGTGACAGGAAAATAAGGGACTAATGGAAAGGGTAGAGTTCTGGTGTGCATTCAGCAAGTCTGGCATAAACAGTATAAAGAATTTATTAAATAATTAGTGACCCTGTCTAAAACAAGGTGGAAGGTAAAGATCAACACTCAAGACTGCTGCTGGACCTCCACATGTGTAGGATGACATGCAGGTGCCCACATTCAAAAACACACAAACACACGCATGGATAAAGTTTCTTTGAAAACAGTGTTGGCTAATAAACAGAATCTAACACTGCTCCAGTAACTGCTTTTTAAGATAAGACTAATTCTGTTCTGTTATCAACTGTATACTCTTCCATGATGTTCTACCCAACTAATTACAAATTAAAAGTAGAAAGGAGAAGCAACGTTTGCCTAATTCAGTTTCTATGAAAGATGATAGAACAAAGCAGCAAAAGAAATCCCAGAAAGCCACCGTTCATGTGACATTGCAGTCACTAGGGAAGTTGGTATCATGAGGAAATGACAAACTCAATTACCACTTACATTTAAGAGCATCTTCAGGTCTGAGCAGCATGCCTTGTCTTGTTGTAGACTTATATGAAGCCCTTCTGCCTGCTGTCTTATCAAATGTGCACAGAGAGAGAGGAAATCATAGGGTAAGATGAAAGCTCAACCAAGACTTTGTTCTCCCTTATAGAACAAAGTCCAACTCCACAATGTAGTTATCCTTTGAATGGCTCCAAGTCTCCATGGTCACTGTGGGCTTCTCCCCTCGATCTTTCTTTCCAAGGTTGACCACAGTATATTGTCTGCATTCCTTATCCTAAGAGGTGAACACAGAACAAGGGCCTGTAGGAAGTCTGAGCAAAGCTTGTACAAATAGTTCCGTTAGGTACCGGTGCACAAGACTTTCTGGCATTTGAAGAAGAAGGTTTAGAAACTCATAAGGGTGCAGGCTGAAGGATTAAAGCTGAATTTAGCCTTCTCTGTTATAGTATATTATCAACAACCTTCTGAAAACTTAAGAATTCTAGTCTTGGGACTAGAAGATGTCTCAGTGGTTAAAAGTACTTGCTGAAATCAGGTGGTGGTGATGCACACCATTAATGCCAGCACCTGGGAAGCAGAGAAAGGCTGATCTCTGAGTTTGAGGCCAGCTTGGTCTACAGAGCTGGTTCCAGGAAACCAAAGCTATACAGAGAAATCTTGTCTTGAAAAATGAAAGAAGGGGAAAAAAAGTAGTTTCTGATCTTTCAAAGGACTGGATTTGTCTCCTATCACCCACATGGTGGTACATAACCACCTGTAACTACAGATCCAAGGCATCTGACACCCTCTTCTAGCTTTTGTGAGCAAAAAGTTTGCAGAGGCAAACATTCATATCATAAAATAAAAATAAATTAAAAAATAAATAGAAAAGGATTAGATTCTACAACTTGTGAAATAATAAAACATACATTTATTTGATATTTTGGTAGTTTGACTTATAATTATTTTAAATGTTTAGGTTCAGGGTCTAAATGGATTAGGAAATAATGCAAATTAGGTGCTTTGTTAAAAAGGAATTTTGGCTCTGGGAATCCAATCGATGAGAGAGAGGAGGGATTCCTCAGGCAGGGGATGTCGAGATCATGATAGGAAGACATACAAAATGACCGGCCACACTCATGGAAGCCCATGAACTGTAGACTGGCGGCTGTGGAGCCCCCATGTGACTGGACTAGGCCCTCTGGATATGGAAGACGGTTGTATGGCTCAAACTGTTTGGGGCGCACCAAGGCAGGGGGATCAGGATCTGTCCCTGGTGCATGGGCAGGTTTTGGGAGCCCGGTGCCTATGGTGTGACAACTTGCGCAGCCTTGGTGCAGTGAGGAGGGTGTGCCTAGGCTCAGTGTGCTGGACTCTACTGACTCCCCATGGGAGACCTTGATTTGGGGGATGTGGGGATGTGGGGTGGCTTGGGGGGGAGGGCTGGAGGGTGGGAGGAAGTGGAATATGTGGGTGGTATGTATAGTGAGTAGAACATTTCTTAATAAAGATAAATGAAAAGAGATAAAAAAAAAAGAATTTTGAACGATACCAGACAACTTACATGTAAAAAAATTTA
The DNA here is from genome assembly GCA_902168425.1 of Peromyscus attwateri. NCBI lineage: Eukaryota > Metazoa > Chordata > Mammalia > Rodentia > Cricetidae > Peromyscus > Peromyscus attwateri. The sequence continues at coordinate 867 of CABHPP010143119.1, read as the reverse complement.
AATGATGGCCCATTTTCTACCAGGCTATATTTCATGAAAAGTGAATGAATTCAAATATATCATTACACAGATAAAGAAATTAGAGATAAAGAAAATAAATGGACTCTCCATGACAGCAAAAAAAACCTCTCATCCTGAGAAAAATATTGGTGAATATGAATATGACTATATTTTTACGTTTCTCGGGCTTTTGGTTTGTTTGTGGAGATATTTTTTCTCTTGTTGTCTATTATAGAAAATGTCTAATTCATATGATAAAATTAACAATTTTGACTTTTTTCATTTTGGTAACAGGTCTAAATTTAATGATTAAAAATAGATGTGAGTACCAACAATTATGTCTATCATTTTTGGCACATGTGAACCTAGCTATTATTTCTGTGATTGATTGCCAAGAAAAATACATTTTCTTATAAAAATAAATTGATTGAGAGTACTTCTTAAAAAAATCTCAGGCTTAAAACAACTGGAAGTCTAGAATACTAATGATTCAGAAAATGAAATGTGAAATATATGGAAAACTCTCTTTACTACAAAGTACTAGGACTCCAGGCCATGAAAATGCCATCAAAGCTCAAGCTACTTCTCACTATGTGACATCAATACAAAACAAGTGGACAAGAGTATTACATTCCTCATAATAAGGAAAGGCTTACAAACAAATGGAAGAATTATTTGAGGGAGATACACACTAACACCTCCACCAGGTAGGAATTTAAAAAAATCCTAATTTGTAAAACTGGAGATCATGATTTGTAGTACTTCCCTTCTTCAACATCTGTTACCTACAGTATTTGAAGAAAAATAGTCACGAAGTTAGGTATGTAACTCAGTTGTAGCATATACAACTTTATATGTTATATGTAA
>CABHPP010143118.1:40772-52935 GCA_902168425.1 Peromyscus attwateri | reverse complement strand
TGGGATTATGGGGGGAGGGGAGGAGGTAAGGGGAGGTGGTAAGAGAACATGAGGTAACTAGATGGTCCAGTTGGGGGAGGGAAAGAGAGGGAGAGCAAGGAAGGAGATATATGGTGATATTTTATTTGTGCTGAAATGTGATTTTATTTGTATGTTAATAAATAAAAGTGCCTGGGGGTTAGAGCTAAGAGCAAGCCATTTAGCAGAAGTCTGGCAGTGGTAGCACATGCCCTTAATCCCAATCACATGACAGGGAGATCTCTGTGTGTTCAAGGATACAGCCAGCATAGAGATACATGCCTTTAATCTCAATACCAACCATAGAGACTTGGAGGTCTGTATAGACAGGCAGTGACGGTCATGTGGTTGGATTTACAACCAATGAGAAGGCAGAACAGAAAGTCAATAAAAAGACAGACACACAGGAAGTAGGTGTCTTTCTGAGGGGAAGGACAACAGGGACAGCTAGGGGTAAGAAGACGGTCTTGGTCTTAGCCCTTGGCTGCTGCTCTGACCTCTTGGGCTTTTAACTCTGCATTTGGCTCTGTGTTTCTTATTTAATAAAACCATTCAGAATTACATCTACAGAGATACCTTGATAGAGGGTGCCAGTATGGAGTTAGGGAGAAACCTGGAGCTAGGGAAATTCCCAGGAACCCACAAGGATGAACCCAGCTAAGACTCCAAGCAATAGCCGAGAAGGTGCCTGAACTGGCCTTCCCCTGTAGTCAGATCTATGACTACCCTAATTATCATCATAGAACCTTCATCTAGTAACTGATGGAAAGAGATGCAGAGATCCACATGTAAGCACTGGTTGAGGCTCCTGGAGTCCAGTCAAAGAGAGGGAGGAGGATTATATGAGCCAAGTGGTCAAGATCATGATGGGGAAACCCACAGAGACAGTTGACCCTAGCTAGTTGGAGCTCAATGACTCTGGAACAACAACTGGGGAACCTGCATAGGATTGAACTAGGCCCTCTGAATGTGGGTGACAGTTGTGTGGCTTGAACAGTTTGTGAGGCCACTGGAAGCAGGGCCAGGATTTATCCCTTGTGCACCCTTGAAGCCCATTCCCAAGGGTGGGATACCTTGCTCAGCCTCAATATACAGAGGAGGGTCTAGGTCCTGCCTTAACTTGATATGCCAGACTTTGCTGAATCCCCATGGGAAGACTTAACGTCTCTGAGGGGTGGATGGGGAGTGGGATGCAGGGAAGGTGGGGGGTCAGCGAGAGGAGGAGAGGGACAGGGAATTGTGGTTTGTGTATAAAATGGAAAAAAAGTCTTCTAAATAAAAACAAAGTAAATAGCTCATAGTCATGTTTTGGGTAGATTTTCCTCATCTTGTTTTCATTTTTTCTCAACAAATTACTAAAGAAGATATTTGGGTGTGGGGGGCCCACCCCCACCTTTTCTCCCAAGGGTATTCTTGAGGAGTGAGGGATAAGAGATTTATAGAAATATAGAGGGTAGAGACAGTTACAAACACAGGATAGCCTCAGGAGCCCTGGATCCTAATCCACCAGCCCCTTCTGTCTCTTCTAAAGAGCTTTTTAAAGGAATGCCAAGGGGTGGAGCAAAAAAAAAGACCTTCCCCTAGCACAGCCAAGTGCAGACCCTTCTAAACACCTGGTAACCATGTATGTGGTCAATCCATCCCCTTATGCAGCCCTGCTGGGTAAGGCAAGCTCAGATTTCACTAGGAAACCTCTGTGGACTCCCACAGATCCCTCCTCTTAATTTTTTAAAGAGTCTCTCAGGTCCCTCAGATAGACTGGGTCTGTCTTAGACCATCCTCCTTGATTATTCTTCCATTACTTGTCATGGAGATATGCTTTCCATCAAGCATACTTTGACTTAGGTTGGAAGTTATCAAGAACATTGTCCATCTCTGACCACCAGCCTCTGGCAGGAGGGGTTAGAGAGCTTAACTCAACTATGACTCAGGAGCTTGCAAATAGTTTGAACAACTCAGCGATCCTCAGGCTGTCACCACCTCCCCAGTAAAGAAGTAGAGGATGACTAAGAGGGAATGTTCTTTTTTAAATGGGTCTTAAGATGTCTATAACTGCCTTAGCTGTGCCAAGCTTTTTTTTAAAATCAATAAACTCTTGATTCAAACCACATCAAATAAACTGCATCAAACTTAAAGATTCCCTTAGCTTCATCAAACTCTGGTTCATTAATATCAACATAATTATTGTATGAATATTACTATATATATGTACAACTAGCATGACTATTTACTATATGTATTTACATTTTTACAAACTTATATTCTATAGGACAACTTTATAAACCTTAGCAAACATCTAGAAGAGATCTCTTAACTGAAGTATTATCACTATACATATTTATAATTTTTACAGACTTATATTAAACATTTAGATTTATATTCAACATTTACACTTTTCTCAAACTCACATTCAACATATACTTATTTATACTTCTTACAAACATATTCAAAAGGAAAATCTATATAACTATTTTACAAACATATTCATAAGGAAACTCTATTTTTAAGGAAATTCTATTTTTACAGATATCTAGAAAGAATACCTTAACAGAACTTATATTCAAAAACAAAATCTATCAACAAACAACTAGAAGATGTTTATTAACTGAACTATTAACAAGGCAAAAAGTATGCAAATCATTTCTAAAGTTTAGCATTTATAATCAGCTTTGATATCTCTCTGAAATTCTTCTTGAGAGTTTGAAGTCAGAGACTAATTCATCTAAGCTTGACTGAGAGTAAAATTCCCTCTTCTTAATTTTTTAAAAGCTGCGTTTTAAGATTATCATTAATTCTTTTAATGATGTCAATGTTTCTATTTTTTTTATTTTATTTTTTTTTATTTTTATTTTTTTTTGGCTTTTCAAGACAGGGTTTCTCTGTGTAGCTTTGCGCCTTTCCTGGAACTCACTCTGTAGCCCAGGCTGGCCTCAAACTCACAGAGATCCTCCTGCCTCTGCCTCCCAAGTGCTGGGATTAAAGGCATGTGCCACCACCTCCTGGCAATGTTTCCATCTTGTAACTTAAGCACAACTCAATCTCATTAGTCTTTTTCACACCTGAAGCAATTTAGTGTAAGGATCATTTTCCCTTGTTGTCTAAAAGATTTTAAAGTGACTTGTTGGCAAAAGGTATTAGATTTTATTATCTCCTGAGAGGCAAGCTGTTTGCCTGTTCCTAGTTCTCAAGAGGTAAGACTAAGCTTTTTAACATTGCTTGGGAAATAAACTACATTTTGAGCTGAAAAAAAAAAAATGGGGGCAGTATCGCCATCTTGAGCTGAAAAACTACATTTTCCAATACCGCCTTTCTCTATAGCTGCATGTTAGTACTACATTTTCCAAGCTATTTTTCGAACGACATTTCCCAGGTTGCCTTTCTGGGTCCAGAGGGAATTTCTGTTTTTGTTTATATGGTTTAGTTTTGTGCTTTTGCTGTTACCACAGGAGATCTTTGTTTTTTTTTGTTTGTTTGTTTGTTTTTTTGTTTTTTTTTTCTTCCCTAAGCTTGCATCAGGACACCTGCATTACTGCATTGTTGTTTGACAAATGTACTTCTCTAGTTAGATCTTTCATCTCTCACTGTTTCCAGAGTGGTTCATGTTTGTCTGTGTGCACCTGAGACAGGTATTTTGGTGCCCAAAGCAAAAGCCCTTCCGGGCTTGCTCCTCTGCCTTCCAAGGTCAGTGAAAGAAAATGAAATGAAAACACTTAAAACAAAAGTTTGTTTAGCCTTTTCAGAGAGATTTTTGGAAACTCAAGCCCTGTCTCCTTCATTGCAAAGAGGATTTCAAAGCCTCCACAGCTTCCCCCACTCCAGCAGCCCCTCCCTGCCTCTGGTGCAGCTTCACATTGGACGAAGTTGTTCCTGCTTCAGCTTTCTGCCTGGGCTTTCTCCCTAGGCTCTAGCTGCAGGAAACTCTGGCTGCTGCTTTTCTAATACTGGCTTGAAGGAAAGACAAGACTAGCAAGAGGATTTGCCATATTCTAAGTTTTTTTTTTTTTCCTTAGAGCAATTACAGTCTATTTTCCAATACTGATATTATTTCCATGTGAATCTAATTCTTGCCCTTACAGACAGAGGAAAAAAAAATCTGAGAAAGAAAAGGTCTGAAAAGCTTTTAGTTTTTTAGAGAGAGATTTTACTAAGTTTTACCCAAGGAAGCTTTCAGTTTTTGAGAGGAAGATTATTAAGTTTTCTCCAAAAATTTCTGTTCTCTGAACTTTTGACTTCATAGCCAAACAGAGACTAATTCTGATGTTACTATGTTTTCATACAGTGGCAGCATCAGCAGAGTGAAAAGTTTTATTTCAGCCACATCAACCTCAGGGAGAATTCTTACCTCTGCCTCTCAGGGCTTGATTCTAATCTGTCTCTAGGCCAAAAGTTTCCATAGGAATCTTTTTCTGCCCATTTTTTCTCATCTTTGAAAGATTTTTCTGATTCTTTCCCAGGACTTTGCTTTCATAGCTTCATAGATGGAAAATCAAGGACATAGTTTCTCTGTCTTGTTGATTATCTTAACCTACATTTCTTCTTAAACTATATTCCTAACTCAATATTTCTATATTCTACCATACTCTAAATTTCTTCCTATACTATATTCCTACAGACAGAAATTAAGAGAGACAATGACACAAAGAAACCTAGACAGAGAGAAACATGTACCGCAGTCTCACTTTTCAACTTCAGCATTCTACCACCTAACTTGACTCCTGAGAATAAAATACCATCACCTTTATCAATTCCTTATCAGCATGCCTTACACCCTCGACACCCTTTTCACCAAATCCCTAAGTCCCTGTTCCTGGCACCATTTGTGGAGGGCCCACCCCCACCTTTTTCTCCCAGGGTATTCTTGAGGAGTGAGGGATAAGAGATTTATAGAACTATAAAGGGGAGAGAGAGACAGTAAGAAACACAGGATAGCCTTGGGAGGGCCTGGATCCTGATCCACCAGCTCCTTTTGTCTCTTCTAAAGGGATTTTTAAAGGAAAGCCAAGGGGTGGAGCAAAAGACCTCCCTCTAGCATGCCAAGTACAGACCCTTCCAAACACCTGGTAACCATGTATGTGGCCAGTCTATCCTTTTATGCAGCCCTGCTGGGTAAAGCAAGCTCAGTTCTCACTATGAAACTTCTGTGGGCTCCAACAATGGGGAAACTATCAAGGGCAGAAAAGATATTTTACTTTTCATTTGTCATAACATTTTCTGTAATACCCACTCACAGTTTTTTAGACTAATTATCTCATGTATTATATGTGTCAGTCATATGATAAATTTTATTTGTGTGTGCATATGTGTTCGCAGGTACACATGCCTAAGTGTATACAAGTGTGTAGGCCAGAATTTAGCAGAGAATATTATCTTCATTCACTTTCTGTCTCAGTTTTTAATGAGAATGGCCCACATAGACATCTATGTTAAATGCAAATGCTTTCCTTTGTACATTTCTTGGTTGAGGTATCACTTCACAGCAAAAGAATGGTTGCTAAGACACTTTCTAACTTTTTTTTTTTGAGACAGTGTCTCTTACTGAATCTGGAGCTAATCAGTTTGGATAGAAAACCCCATAAACCTCATTGACTCTCCCGTCTTCTTCTCATCACTGCACTGAGAACTGTGTGCTATCAGGCTGAGGCTTTCACATGGGCTTTGGAAATCTGAACTCAATACCTCATGTTTGTGTGATATTTTTCCAACTGTCCCTCAATAATATGACATACTACCTTCACTTTAAAGAAAAAGGTAATGTTTAGATGATATAAATCTAATCAGGTATATTTGCAAATATGTTTATAAATGCTGGAAGTAATACTTACTTTCATATCTTCACAGTTAACAAATCAGTTCTTTTATAAGTTTCTTTATTTAAAAGAGTAAAATAATTAGAAATATAATTTGGTCAATAGTCAAATTTCTAATGATTGTTTGATGTGTTACAATGTTGAAATAAATCGTTCTACATCATCTTCCAAACTCCCATTGAAGATAGTAAGTACATTGAGTCACCTTGTCCAGCCTGAATACATGGGGGTGGGTGCTTAGTCTTACTGCAACTTGATATGCCATGTTTTGTTGATACTCATGGGAGACCCGCCCTTTCCTGAACAGAAACAGAAGAGGAGTAGATTGGAGGGTTTGAACAGAGGGTGAGGGGAGGGCAACTGGGAGGACAGGAAGGAGGGGAAACTGAAGCCAGGATGTAAAATCAATAAATTAATAAATTTAATTTTATTTTTTTTTAAAAAGAAAATGTTAAATATTTCAAAGCAATCTCTTTCAACTTGAGAACATTGTGGTGATGCCTTTCTTTTAAACATCACATGCATTACATCAATTTTCTATTTTACATTTTGCCAGTATATCCAGCTTAAATAATGATAACTAAGCAGCTATCTTAAATTATTCTTATTTCTGAATATGTCTCTGGGGGCTTCCAATCATCCAAACAAGTAGCAGTATTTTAATGATTAGTCACAGACATAGTGTGATTATACCTTGAAATGTGCTTCAGGGCATTTCCTTGTAAGCAGATTACTAAAGATACAGTTAAATATTGCAGCATGTGGAGGGTGTTTGTCTTTGGCTTGCAGGTTACTGTTGCTGTTGTGGTTTATTTTTTTTTCTCACTTTCATTCTAAAATAAGGAAATATTGACACCATCTGTTGCTAATTTGCAGTGGTTCATGGACCTACGCCCATGAATGAATTTTTAACTCTTACTTTCTCTAGATTGTTCTAAAATGTGTGGTATCTTCCTTACGTGGGAATTTAGAACTGAGTCTCAGTATTTCCCTGATGGCATAAGCTACTTATGCTCAACTATTGAGAGCTAAATCCTTGTCTGGGGCTTCACATTTCTGAACCTATTTTACTTACTTTCATATTTAAATGAGTTCTTTTAGAAACTAGTTCCTTTTATGGGAAAGAGTGATCAGATTTCCCATTTTTTATTGTAAATTATAACTTCTTATTTAACACTTAGAAATTATTCTTAACTGTCTTTTTAAATTGTTCTTTGGAAATACTTTTGCACAAATATTTAATTTCAATACATAATTTTGTGGGTGTCCTATCTATATCAATGATTCCATACAAAATTTGATCTAGTATATTAGCATATGAAGTAATATTGTCCATTTATTTTATTAGATATGAAAATATCATTTTTGACATAATATCTTTTTAACCTAAAACAAAATACAGTTCAAATACACAACACACACAATATGTACATTTTATTCATGTTTTGAGGCTTTTATTATAATTTTGCAGTGGACATTTTATGCAATTTTTTATATAAGAGTCATCATGTTTTTACAATTATTTAAGTGAGTTCCACATCTTACTAATGCATTTCATAAATTCTAAGATAATTGATATCTTCACTAATCTTTATATTTGTAATTATTTCTGAGCTACTCATTAGTTTACAAAGTCAACATTACCTGCATTGTCTGCCTTTATACAGATGGTGCCATCATTTGAACACTTTTCTGAGATTTATTGTTATCCATGTAGCCTGTTTGGATGTTGCTTCATATTATTTTTTTCATCTTTTCATTACATCTTTGGTAATTTTGCATAATGTGTTTTGATCATATTCAATCTTCCTCCAGTTTCTTCCATATTTATCCTTCCATCCCTACCCACCCAACTTCCTGTCTTCTTTATTCCTTTACCTCAAATCAAACTGGTGCTGCCCATCCATTCTTGAATATGTGGCCTTCCACTAGAGTACAGTCAATATGCCACAGACAAATTTGTAAAGACTAGTGATCTCCATCTCCTCCCAATAGCTATCAATTGCCAAAAGCTCCTCAAATAGGGTTAAGACTTCTTACCCATCTCTCCTTCAGTGCCGGAATTTTGTCTGACTTGAACTCTTGTACTTCTTGTGCATGTTGTCACAACTACTGTGAGTTCCTAGCTGCAACTGCCCTGATGTAACAGGAACAGACTCTTCCCTTGTAAACATGATCTGCCTCTGACTCAAACAATCTTCCTGCTCCCTTGTGCATGGTGATCTTTGAGCCTTAGGAGTACTGGGATAAAGATGTCCCATTTAAGGCTGATCATTTTGTACTCTCTTATTTTGAGTGCCTTCACAAGTTGTGGCTATCTTTGTTAATTGTCATCTACTGAAGAAATACAATTAGCTGATGATAATTGATAGTACATTAATCTATGGGTATAAGGACAAGTCATTAGGAATAAAAATAGAAGAAGTCATTGGGAATCTGTATAACTCTTTGTGTCCATGTAACCAAATAATAACAATAATAATAATAGGCTCTCTCCTAGGTCCTACAAACTGTCTAGCCACAGGTTTATGACCCCAATAATGGTGCCAAGTATGGGTTTCTTCTTGTGGAACAGACCTTAAATCTATTTAGAAAGTTGTGTTTTACCTTCATGATATTTTACCATGATTTCACATGTGGGCATGTCTTGCCAGTCCCTTCATGATTGTAGTTTTCAAATTTCGCATCTAGATGATACTGATGCATACATTTCTCTTCTGGTATCATGAATAGCAGGTTTTAGCACTATGAAAGGTAAGTGGTAGGGATAAAGCTTCCAGGTCAATATCACCTTAGTTTCTCTATGATCTGTGATTCAATTTTTTTTCGTCGTCTTCAGCAAAAGGATCTAACCATCATGTTCAGAAAGGTAATCATTAGCATTGCTAACAGCTTGTAGTATTTAGCTTTTGAGACCTCGCTGGCCAACAACTAATAAATTGCTAACACATTTATAGTGCTGAGCTTTTTATTTGTTACCTTGTGGTGTAATAAGGGCATTGCGGATCCATAACCAGGCAACTCCATTTTAACTCTTGTTTTATGTGTGTGTGGTGATATATTGTGCACCCCAATAAAACTTATCTAGGGATCAGAGGACAGAGCCAGCAACTAGATTAGACATAGAGGTCAGTGAAGGCACACACCCTTAATCCTATAACTCAGGAGACAGAGATCCATGTGGATCTTTAATCCTTTAATTCAAGGAACTGATGTCTAGGCAGAGAAAGGTATATAAGGCATGAGGAAACAATAACTCTCTTTTGAGGCTCAGGATTTTGTAGAGGGAAGAACATGGCTGGCTTGTTCTGTTTCTCTGTTCAGCTTTCACTCCAATATCTGGCTTTGGGTTTTTCTATTAATAAGATCCTTTAGCAATTCATGTTACATCTGTGTATTTTGTATATCTATGTTTCAGACAGTGTCTTTCATAGCATGTTTCCATGTAACTTTTTCAAAAGGTCTTTAGCATTATTTATCTCTACCACAATTCCCTCCTCAGTACTGTCCTCTCATTTCCAAATCTAATTTAAAAGTTCTTGTTCTATTATTCCCTATTCACATAGGGGACATAGAACTCAGTGGCATAAAGGACTAAAGGGAAATTATATTACTTAAATTTCAATATATTACAAGACTTTTAAATTAAAACACTGCTTGATAAATAATTTCATTCTATGCTCTCTTGCTGATTTGTTAAAAGCATGTCTAGAACTCTGGCAGAAGCCTGTTGCCTTACCAGAGGCCATGCCTGTACTGAAGCCCCAGATAAGACCCATCCATATACATCCAATGTTTCCTCGGAGCCTAACAAGCCTTTTCAACAGTACCCACTTACCTTATCTCCATATCTCAGCTCATAACTCCAGCAGAAGCTCACTACCCCAAACCCAGTTGCCTAGATGCCAGTATATGAATGCAATGAACAACAGTCTTGGCAATATAGCATCACAGAGGCCACCAATCCTGCTATAGCAACCCCCAAATATTCTAAAAGAGCTGAAGCACAAGAAAGCATTATTAAAACCAACTTTATGAAGATGATAGAGGTCCTTAAAGAGGAAACAAATAAATCCCTTAAAGAAACCTAGGAAAACACACACACACACACACACACACACACACACACACACACACACACACATCAGGAAGTGAATAAATCCCACAAAATAAAGCCAACAGAAATAAACAGACAAGTAAAAGAAATGAATAAAAATATTCAAGACTTAAAAAAGGAACTAGAAGCAATAAACAAAGCACAAACTGAGGGAATCCAGGAGATGGAAAGTCTATATAAGCAACAGGAATTACAGACATAAGCATTACCAACAGAAAATGAGAGATGGAAGAAATTGATACTATAGAAGAAATTGATGCATTGGTTCAAATAAATTGTTAAATCTTAAAAAAAAAAATCCTGACACAAAACATCCAGGAAATCTGGGACACTATGAAAAGGCCAATCCTAAAAATAATAGGATTAGAGAAAGTAGAGGAATCTCAGCCCCAAAACCCAGAAAATATTTTAACAATATCATAGAAGAAAATTTTCCTAACCTAAAGAAAGGGATATCTATAAAGGTACAAGAAGATAACAGAAAAGCAAAAAGATTGGAATAGAAAACAAAGGTCCTCATCTACATAATAATCAAAACACTAAATATACAAAATTAAGAAATAATATTACAAGTTACAAGGGGAAATGACCAAGTAAAATATAAAGGCAAACCTATTAGAATTATACCTGGCTTCTAAATGGAGACTCTAAAAGCCAGAATTGCATGGACAAATGCCTTGAAAATTCTGAGAGCAGATGGCAATTTAAACTACTATCCCAGCAAAATGTTCAATCACCATAGATGGAGAAAACAAGAGATTCCATGACAAAGTCAAATATACAAAATATATATTCATAAATCCTGCCCTACAGAAGGTACTAGAAGGAAAATTCCATTCCAAGAAGACTAACTACACCCATGCAAACACAGGAAATAATATCAGACCAGTAAAACCAAAATAAGGGAAGCAAATACACACACACACACACACACACACACACACACACACACACACACACACCAAGATGACATCTGAACATCTATGCCCCAAATGCAAAACACTCACATTTGTAAAAGAAACATTACTTAAGTTTAAAACACACATCAAACGCCACAGCTTAATGGAAGCAGACATCAGCACCCCACTCTCACCGATAGACAGGTCATCCGGACAAAAACTAAACAGAGAAATAATAGAACTAATACACAGTATGACTCAAATGGACCTAACAGATATCTACAAAACATTTCACCTAATCACAAAAGACTATAGCTCTTCTTAGGACATCAAAGAACTTTCTCCAAAGTTTACCATATACTCAGTAACAAAGCAAGTCTCAACAGGTTGAAGAAAATTGAAATAATCCCCAGTACTCTATCAGATCACCATGGTTTAAAGCTGGGTTTTAACCACCACAACAACAGATACAATAGAAAGCCTAAAACTTGTGGAAACTAACAACTCTCTACCGTATCATCACTGGGTCAAAGCAGAAATGAAGAAAGAAATTAAAGACTTCCTAGAATTCAATGTAAATGAAGGCACAACTTACCAAATTTTTGGGACACATTGAAAGCTGTGTTAAAAGGAAAGTTCATAGCAGTAAGTGCCTTCATTAAAAAAAAAAAATAGAGAGAGAGATCACATACTAGCAACTTAACAACACCCCTGAAAGCTCTAGAACAAAAATGAAGCCAACACACCCAAGAGGAGTAGGTCACAGGAAGTAATCAAACTGTGGACTGAAATCAATAAAATAAAAACAGAGAATGAGAAGAATCATTGAAACAGAGTTGATCCTTGGACAAAATCAATAAAATAGACAAACCTTTATCCAAACTAAATAAAAGACAAAGAAAGAATAGGCAAATTAACAAAATCAGGAATGAAAAGGGGAGAACACTAAGGAAATATAAAGAATCATTAGGTCATCTAAAAAAAAAATCTATACTCCACAAAATTGTAAAATCTAAAAGACATGAACGATTTTCTTATTATATAACACTTACCAAAGTTAGTGAAGATAAACAATTTAAACATACCTATAACCACTAAGGAAATAGAAGCAGTTATCAAAATTCTACTAACAAAAAACAAACAAACAAACAAACAAGCCAAGGTCCAGATGGTTTTAACACAAAATTCTACCATATTTTCAAAGAATACCTAATACCAAATAAAAAATACTCCTCTAATTATTCCACAAAATAGAAATAGAACTAACATTGCCTAATTCATTTTTTGAGGCCACAATCACCCTGATACCCAAACCACATCAT
>CABHPP010143118.1:0-31565 GCA_902168425.1 Peromyscus attwateri | reverse complement strand
TTCTGATCTCTGAGAGCAATACTTTAGTATACACACATACACAGCGCGTGCGCGCATGCACAGGCGCGCGTGCACACACACACACACACACACACACACACACATACACTACAGGTAAATAGCACTAAACAGAATTGCTGTGGATGATTGATTGATAAATAAAACACTGATTGGCCAGTAGCCAGGCAGGAAGTATAGGCGGGACTAGCAGAGAGGAGAATTGAGAGAACAGGAAGGCAGAGAGGAGGAGGTGCCAGTCTGTTGTTCATGGAGCATTATGTAAAGGCAGCAGGTAAAGCCACGGAACACATGGAGACATATAGATTAACAAAAATGGGCTGAGTATAAGAGTAAGAGCTAGACAATGGTAGGCCTGAGCTAATGGCCAAGAAGTTTAAATAATATAAGCATCTGTATGTTTATTTTATAAGTAGGCTACGGGATGTTGGGGCTTGGCAGGACCCAGAGAGAAAAACTCAAGCTACACAGAATTGATTGGGTTTTATAAACAAATGTGCACACAGCATTGAGTGGGTATGAAATCAGAAGGGTGATGGTCTGGGATGAGATGGAGGAGGAGTGAATATGATAAAATAACAGTGTCTAAAATTCTCAAAGACGTAGTAGAAACCCATTTTTAAAAAAAAAAGTTTTGTGACGAGTGTGAGTAGAAGGTCAGTATACACTACATGGCTTTATAACTGAGGCTAAAGTAAGTTCACATTTATCGCTTGCTTGTGTCATATTAAAGCATTTAAACACATTTTAATTGTAAATGTTTGTTACCTGCACCTCACATGGCTTTCACAGGTATCCTTATGTGATATGCTTCTGATTAGCCATTTGTTAAAGTTTTAATAACTCTCAATACTTTTTGCTTTTTACTGATTATTATGTTTCATTATTATTTGATATATGCCTCAATGTAAAATTACTATGCAGAATTGTTGGGTTTAAACACTAAATTAAGGTTTGTCATTTGGTAAAATCTCTGTTATAACCCTTTTTTTATTTTTAGATCAAATATGTAAATTGGATTCTCTATTAGGTTATGAAATGTCAGATAAAATTTAAATTTGATTAATAAATAAGTAATATGTTAGTGGTTTATTGGTATTTTTAACTTTTTACATATTAGTTCAATCACTTTATTCTGAGGCATAGAAGCATTGTCAGAAATGTAGCCTTCCATTAATCTGACACTTTATTCAACAGTTAATCTGATAATTCCACTCTTAAAATTTCTTACCAGTTCAATGACATAACTTTGATCTTTAATTTCAGTGTATATTGTATTTATTATAGAAAAGAATAAACATCAAAGGATTACCTGAAAAACAAATTACAACTATCCAAGTTTGTCAGACTGTTTCTCTTTCTAATAGTCAGCATCAAAATTATATAGTTAATTGCCTTCTGTAGTGTATGGCAGCCATCTTGCTTATCACTGAATAAGCCACATTTGAACTGCACAGATCAGTATCGCACTGAGGGATGTGGTTGCTGATTGAACACAGGTGTAATGGTTGATATACTGTCACACAGTCTGACGTTAACCTAAGATCTTTGTTGAAATAGTTATTACTGATGGCATGAAATGTAATTGCTAATTTTCTGCCTGAGTGGTTACATATTTTCTCTAAATCTTAAGAGTTATTCATCCTTTTTCCACTGGCCATTTCTCAGAGTTCCAGGCAGATGTGTCAGTGGTCTATGGACCAGTAATTGAACCTGTCACTTGCAATCTACCGACTTCATTCTTCAGAAATGTGACTACTGCTTTATCCACTCTCCTGCTTATTTCTCTAAGTATCAAATGTCTTACTTGAACCTAAGCTAAGCACTCTTTACTGTTTACCTTTAAGGTACTCTGTGGCCACAGAAGAAAATAATTGTTTGTGATTCTAATTTGGCATTCTTAAATATTTATCAGAGATTCCAATTTTCAAATGAATTTTCTTATAGTAATTCATTCCATTATTCCGTAGTTGTAGAAAGTGTGGGGGCTTTATGGAGAAAGAGGTGGGGAGCAAAAGATTTGCTTTTCTACATGAATACCTACCTTAGGATGGTGTAACATGACTCGGGTTGCTGGGCTGCATCTCTGGGACCCCACTGAGAAAACAGGGAGGCTGATGCTTAGTACCCAAATGTCTGGGAGTATTTCAACATTTTGACAAATATTGTACTGCATTTTATTACAGTGCAATACATTCAACTACTATACATCTCACTCCCTTTTTTGTATCACTGCTGAAACATATGATTCAGCTAAGGTTGACAAAGCAACATATGCCAAATTCAGAAGACTGTCCATAAAGTTCTAATTATTTATATTGAGATTAAGTCATTTTATACATATAAATATATACATATATACTTAAATATGTATAAATAACTATTGTTTATACATATTTATTATCTCTAGCTATATTAATTTTCTTTTCAAAAGGTTAGAAAATTATCTCTATAATTATATCTGATGAATAGGGAGACATGAAACTATGACTGAATCTTATTTTTATGAAATTTTAAGTGAAAAGAATCATAATGATTTACAAAAAAGTATAGCTCAGACTTAAATAACCCTTGCATTATCTAAAAGAGATATTTGCATCTCAGTATCTTTACTTGTAGATGAGCTACAACAATTTTTAGTTTGCTGATGTCAGTATTACTGATTGTAGAAAACGCTCCTTGAATACCACTTGACACATGCCACTCCGGGATGCATGACCACGACTGCCAAAGGAACAATTGCAAATCTTGATGTTTTAGTGATATTAAGACAATTTTCTGTTGACAGATTTAGCTACTGTGTAAGCATCTAGCAAGCATTCTAGCAGTTGCCTGGAGCTCCTTAAGTAGTGGAGGGAGGGACTGTGGATGCAGGTCACAAATGCCCTGAAGGGCAATAACTGATTCACAAAAACATTCTACTATAAACTGAAATTACCATTTGGTGGTGTGATAGTGCTTTGAGGTATGCAGTTTTTTTCAACTCTTTTTAAGGGCAAATTTGCTAAGTGGAATTCTTAATTTTGAAGCTACAATTAATTTATGTGGCTTGAGTTTCCACTAGTTAATTATTTATTATAATTATTAATATATAATTATATTATACTTATTATCATATGACATCTTGATGCCCACTGTGTGTGTGTGTGTGTGTGTGTGTGTGTGCATGTCTGTACACGTGTGTGTTATGTGTGTGTCAGATTCAAAGGATGGAACTGTATAATGAAACATAAAAGGTCAGCAATAGGTAACTTAATACATGAGCCAGAATATGGATAAAATTAAGAATTAGAGAGCCAAAGAATTTAGAGAAGATAAATCACAGGGCGAAGTGCCAAGAATACAAGAAAGATTTTTTTTTGTAATTTTTGTTCATATGCTGCTTTGATCCAATTCTCAAAACATGTGCATTCCAGTGAAAAATATCCAGATAAGTTCTCAATGTAAACCCAAAACCACATTATCTCTTTTTTCACAGTTAAGCATTCCCTGGTGTCTATAATTTTGCTCTCTTTCTATCTGCAAGTTAACCAGAGCATTAGCCAGGTTTTTTTCATGAATTATCATTATAATATTTTAAATTCATATGATAAGTTTTGAACATTCAAAAAATATGTGATAATATTATTTTTAACAATATCCAGCAATGTAGTGGCATATGCAGAAAAAATATTATTCTGCTTTATTTTTATCAGCAGTATAGTTAGAAAATCCTGTAAAATCAGATTTTAAGTGTTTAACATGTACATATACATCTATTTAATCTAGTTTTTTTCTGATTTTTTTTTTTACTGAATTTCAATATTGGTTGTGATATACAACATTCTGCTCTATTCCTGTTCTCCTTCTTTTATAGTTAGCTTTCAAAATTTATTCAAATCTAATTTTAATTTATCTAGTGGGTTTTTAAGAAAAATCATTTATCCAGTATTCTTATTATAAAATCTCAGTGTGGTTTCAATATTTCAGCTTATCAGTTATCATTAAATTAATATGATTTGCAAAATTATATTTAGTTTTGATATTATTTCCTGACAAATGGTATTATATGATTCTACTTCGCTGCTTTATTCAGTTTTTTTCTCATGGTAAATGTTGCTTATGAACATTTGGTTTTTCATATGACACATGTCCATGTAGACTAACCAAGTTAATCAATTTCTTCTTAACATACATGTACAAACCATTGAATGAGAAGGAATAAAATGATATTTGAAAACACAATCATACAAGTCCACCCTTAATGAGAAATTTATACCAAGATCATATTTGATTGTTGTGTATACTAGCTTTAGGTTTGGGAGCCTTTGCATTACATTCTAGCATTAACTCATTCAACAAATGATAATGTTTAATAAAACGGATTGTGCAATGCAGTCTCCATTTGTCTTCTATACGTCCATTCTACACCCCTGTGGCCCAAGATGTTATGGTATTCAGCTATTAAATTCAGCTGCCTCTTCAATTCCCAAGGGAGAAAAATCGAAAACAAATTTAAAACCAAGAGTTTTAAAGGTATTTTTATATTTTTCTTCAGTCTCAAGATCCTCACTTTACAGAGGTAGTGCTTTCTCTCTGCAATCCTTACCCTGAACTGGTTAAGGCCTAAATCTGTTGACTCCATGTCTTACAATATTCTCTAATAGTTGTAAATTCTTGTTCTTTATTTTTCTTGTTGGGTGCTAAATCTTTGCCTGCTCCAATAAGAATTTTCAGATGTGACAAATTCCGTAATTCCTCATTTTAGTTTCAATTATGATAATGGTCATTGTTTAATTATTATATACCCACAGAACAGAATTATAAATACTATGTGAAATATACTCACACTTGGTTAAGGCATATTTATTAGATTTACTTCATTGTTAAACTTCTATTTTATATTATAGTCATTTAATGGCAAATTATGGGACAGTGAGGGCTGGTGAGATCATTTCCACATTATGAGGGCTATCCTTGGTTGTCAACTTGTAGCAACCTATATTAAGGAATTACTTCCTTCAGACTAGCAAATAGGCAAGCCAGTGAGGCATATTGCTGATTGATAATTAATAAATGATGGCCCAGCAGTGTCACCTCTGGACCATGGGTTGTACCCGAAAAGTAGTTAGGGAAGCTAGAGAGAGAAAGCCAGTAAACATTCTTCCTCCATTGTTGTTTCTGTTCCTGCCTCTAGGTCCCCACCTTGAGACTTTCAATGATGGAGTCTTTCAACGATGACTTTAGCCTATAATCCAAACAAACCCATTCTTCTCCAAGATAGCTTTGGTCATTGAATGGACACTAGCCCACTCTAGCATACGGCTCTGGCAGGCCTTGCACTTCTCCGATTCCCTCTGCCTTGCTAAAACCCACTAGATTACATTCCTAAAGCTAGTACCAAGGTCTATTCTCTCATTTGGCCACTCTCTCCTCCTGAGGTAGAATACCAAGGTCCAGCTACCAAAGTATTGAAGTTCAGCAATCAAAAGCCCCCTTTGGCTCACCTGATTAATACTCAATTAAAATTAAATTCCTCATCCTAACACAGGGTTTCCCATTTTACGTTTATAAGCTTCCACTTTCTAAGGGACATGTCTGTCTCCTCTCCTTTCCAGAGGCAGTCTTTTGTCCTCCCCACATCCCCCAATTGACCAGGACAAATACTCCTGCCCCCTTTCCCATCCCCTTCTCTGTCTCCTCTTATCTCCTGTCTTTGTCTCCTCTAATCTCCTGTCTTTGTCTCTTATTCCCTTTCCTCCTTCCCTCTGGGGCAAATAAATCTACTTTGTGCTGTGAACTTGGTCTTAGGAGTCCTGAGCTGCTACCATTCTCTGAGATTATTTTTATCACAGCAACAGAAACTGAACTATGACAAATAGAAAATACTTTAATATATGAGTTTGCTTACATGCGTGCTGTTTAAAACTATTTTTAATCAGATTCAGCTTCGGTCCTCTGGGCTTTGTTTTCAAAATCCGTGGTGCTAGCTTTCATAGTACAGAAAGGTATTGGGCACTCTTCCTGGGAGGGAAAGAAACAAAATGATATTCAGTACAGGAAAGTAGTCCTAAGGTTGCAATTGTGGCCCTTTTTTTTTTTTTTCCAAGACAGGTTTTCTCTGTGCAATTTTGGTTCCTATCCTGGATCTCACTCTGTAGACCAGGCTAGCATTAAACTCACAGAGAGCCACTTGGCTCGGCCTCCTGAGTGCTGGGATTAAAGGCGTGGGCCACCACTGCCTGGCAATGGCCCTCATTATCTTAATGGGGAAAATACCTGTCCAGTTGGACTTAAGGCCCTCTCCACAGATGAGAAATCATGCCTGACACTGGAAACATGGCTAACTACCCATGGCTAGTGAGGTCAGGGACATGAGAGAAGAATCCACAACCACGGTTTTACTAAATCAGCGTACTTATTAACTGCATTTGTAATATTTCTTCTTCCAGCTAAAGATTAAGAGTAGCTTTCACTTCTTACCAGAGAAATGTCTCTGTAAACAGAGACCATTAATAAAACCTGTCACTAGTCAAAATGCAGAGAACAAGTGGATTTAGGGTTCCCAGTCCCAACAGATACATTCAAAAAAACAAACAGCTCCTGCATCCCTTGTATCTAAGGTCACAAAACAGCAGACAAAGGATCAGAAGGATAATAAGAATGATGGGGTCAGCAAATCTGCTATAGTATTAGGAATGACAGGGGAGTTTCTCCCATGTTACTTCATATTTGCCTAAATAATGGAGAGAGGTACAATATGAATAGACATGCTAACATGGAAGGGAGAATGTAGCACGAATCTTAATGGTCTTATTAATAAAAACAATCCTGGAGCCAGGTATTGGGGTGAATGCTGAAAGATCAGAGAAGCAGAACAAGCTTCCTCACCTTGCCAATTCCTCAGCTGATCCTGTTTCCTCAGACTGGAAGCCTCTTAGTCCTCATTCAGAATGAATCTCAGCTAAACTGTTGCTCAGAAGCCTAAAAGCTTAACCAGCCTAGTTCCTGGTCCTCACGCCTTATATACCTTTCTGCTTTCTGCCATCACTTCCTGGGATTAAAGGCATGAGTCACCATGCCTATTTCTAGTGTGGCTTTCAACTCACAGAGATCTGCATGGATCTCTGCCTCCCAAGTGATAGGATTAAAGGTGTATGTGCCACCATTTTCTGGCCTCTATATCTAGTGGCTGTTCTGTTCTCTGACCCCAGATAAGTTTATTAGGGTGCACACAATATTTGGGAGAACACAATATCACCACAGGAGAATCTTATGGAACCCCTACATAGACAAAGCGTGACAAGCAATTAAGGGATGCTAAGAGCAGGTGATAGTCTTTACAAAGGATGAATCACTTAACTAAGTATCCAATTCTAAGTGATTAGCTCTGAAATCATATACATGAAAGTAACAGTAAATGAACTGAAAAAATTTTATGTATTTGTATGTATGTTTAGATATACATATACCCAAGTGTGTTCATGTGTGTAACAGTAATTATTAGTAGGGGAAAAAGACATGATTTAAAGATTGAGTAATGAGGTTCCCTGTGAGGTATTGAACAGAGGAAAAGAAGAGGGAGAAATGATCTATGTATATTTTAAATTTAAAAAATAAAAGAACCTGTATCCAGCATTTTTGCATATATATATGCATATGATTTATTTT
Source organism: Peromyscus attwateri (assembly GCA_902168425.1). Taxonomy (NCBI): domain Eukaryota; kingdom Metazoa; phylum Chordata; class Mammalia; order Rodentia; family Cricetidae; genus Peromyscus; species Peromyscus attwateri. Next base: position 23,897 of record CABHPP010143118.1, on the reverse strand, counting down.
TAATTTTCTCTATGTATCTATGCATATGTGCACCTATGAGTACAGGTGCCCATAGAGTCTAAAAAAGACATCAGATTACCTGATGTTGGAGGTATAGAGATTTGTGAGCTTCTATAAAGGGTTCTGAAAACAACAACAAAAAATAAAAACAAACTCCGTTTTTTTGTAAAGGCTGTACACACATTTAACCACTGAGTCTTCTCTCCAACCTTAGGGCTACTTAACATAGTGAGAGCTGGTTATATTGTAGTTTCCTCTGAAATTATTACTTTCTATCTCAGAGTGAAGCATGAGAAGATACATAATGTTCAAGGAAAGGTAAAACAACAAGATATTCTTCATTATTCTTAATCTTCTTATATATTAAAGGTTTTAAACATAATTTTTCGGCAAGGAGAATAACATACAAAGGATAAATGTCTCAACGGGTTGCTATAAGAATTGTTCAGACAATATTATGAGTAGTGAAAACATGTCTATGATAGAGTTGCTACTCAATGGAAATATGCTTATATAGAAGAAGCAGAGATAGAGAAGCTTTTATGATGTGATTTACACTTACAGGATATAGAAAATAGAGTAGAAGTTAGATCTGTGCTAAAAGAGCTTTTCCTGGTACCCGAAATTTGGAATCAACAGAAAGTGTCGGATACAAAAGAGACAAAAATAAGATAAAAGTAGTCATAAAAAATAAAGATAAAAAGCACAGTGTTTGAACTCACTGGGCCAAATAATATCTTTTTTATCAGAGTTGAGAAAGAGGTCAGTTTATCACTGACTTCCATACTGGGCTGTAACTATGGTGTTAAGACAAGATCTTTGTAAGTGAAGAGAAGTTTTGGCAGACATAAATGACTTAGAACAGCATGTGAACCTCATCTATAAGGTAGTAAAAAACACAACAAACAGATTTTTAAAAGAGAAAGCCAATGAAATGGACCTCTCCATGACACTTGGAGACAAATGTGGATAGATTTACAAGCCAGAGTCCCTAGGATAAACCAAATGTAGTGTTGTGGTAAGCCTTTAGGAGACATTGAGGTCTGACTAGGAGTTCAATGCAGAGGTATAGATTATAAGACATAGAGAAATATGTGTTGTTTCGCTTTACTCCTCCACCCTGTTGGGGAAGAAGGAGATCTATGGGTGTAAACCTCCTTAGATTCTTCCCTAACAGAGTAGTTAAGTTTACCTATGAGTACAAACTATGCAAGGATGCCTGGAAGTCCCATATTAAGTTGTAGATTTATTGCTCAATCATTAATATTAAGATTTAGTCTTGCATGGACCCTAGAAGAAGATGTACCTTGGTTCCTAGTGATCCACAGGATTATCAAAGACACTAATAATTGATTGGTAATAATAGATATAAAACAACACAGGTTAAAGGAATAAAGTAATGATAAAGTGATAGAGACTGCACAAAGCCTGTAGCCATGGAAATCATAAGCTCAAGTAGAAAAAGAACTGTTATCGCTTTGGTACATGAATACAATATACTGGCTAAGGTACTTCCTAAAACGAGTGAGGTTGGTGCTTCTTTGAGTATTTTCCTGTTTCTCATTTTCTGCTTTGTCTTTGTTGCTTGTGTTTCACAGCAATTGATGTATAGATAGTTAAATAAATAAGTAAATAAACAAATACTGCCTTTAAGACTCTTTGCTAGCCATGTTCTAGGTATGAATAAATAAAAGTACACAAAGAGTTGATATTCCACTAGATTTAGAAGACCACAGCTAGACTCCTATATCACCCCCTCCAAGGCTCAAGGACTACTGGGGAAGAGGAATAAAAAGCACATATGATCAGGAGGAGAGAGGGGAATACTGTGTGGCAATTTCTTCTCAGATAAAATCTTCCATTTTAAAGGGGAGCCAGTAAAAGGTGTTGAAACATTCCATTTTGTAGGAATCTCATTAACATATCAGCTGTTCAAGTATTTCATGCTGCTCTAAGGTAAGGAAATAAACAACACAATGACTTTAGAACTTCCTGAAACTGACCAGATGTATCCCCAAACATATAGAAGTAGTAAAAATTGCTTGGAATTATATCAGGCCCAAAAGGAATGATCAAATATAGGATAATCAATAAAAATGACTCAAATAATATGCATAATATCATCAATACTTTCTGACTTGTACAGAAGTGTAAAATAAAAAAGAAGACGGTTGAAAAATATGCACCCAAAACAACAGTTACATATAACTACATACCATTTATATTATTTGTATATCTTCATATGAACAGCACTAATACGGATTCTAAAAAAAGCTTATAACAAAGACTATCACAAGAAATAAAGAGATATGAAAGAGTGAACTGGAAGCTTTAGTGATAAATGTTATTTTAAAAGCTACATATAAGAGAACCACCTGCACCTGGAGTAGGAAGTGAATACCTGGGCTCCCTGCTGGACAGTCCTTCTCTCTATGTCCTCCCTTCTCTCTATGTCCTAGCCACCAAGGGAACATACCATGCCTTGCCCCCACCTATTGATGCCCCAGAGACCCAGAAGCAGCCTCCCCCTACCCCAACCATCCCCCACTACATCAGGGACTACCAGGACCCTGCCTGCACCTGGAGGAGGAGCCCCAGAGACCCAGAAGCAGCCTCCCCCTACCCCAACCATCCCCCACTATATCAGGGAATACCAGGGCCCTGCCTGCACCTGGAGGAGGAGCCCCCCAGAGACCCAGAAGCAGCCTCCTTCCACCTTCAAACATCCTCTAGCATCAGCTACCACAGGAACTGCCTGTACCTACAGGAGAAGGTAAGTGTCTGGACTCCCAGCTGGACAGCACTGCTCATTAGGCCCTACCCCCAGGGACATATCCCCTGCCTTTCCCCCACCCACCGAAGCCCCAGAGAACTAGCAGCAGCCTCCCTTCATCCCCAAATGTCCCCTGCCACATCAACAATCACCAGAGCCACAGGCCCCACCTGCACCAATTGTAGGAAGAAATGGGTAGGTAACAGTGTAAGGATATTTTCAAAAATATAAAGAGCAATATGGCACCACTGAAATCTAGTGGTCCTACAAGAGCAAGACCTGAACAACCAATGTAGATGAAGCAGAAGAAAATGACCTTAAAAATAACTTTATGAAGATGATAGAGGCCCTTAAAGAGGAAATGGAAAATCCTCTTAAAAGAAGTGAAGGAAAAGACAAACAAAAATTGTAAGAAATCAACAAATTCCTCATAAAGAAAGCCAAGAAAAAAAAAAAACAGTCAAACAGGTGAAGGAAACAATCCAAGACTTGCAAATTGAAATAGAGGCAATAAAGAAAACACAAACTGAGGTAATTCTGGAAATGGAAAATCTGTGTAAACAATCAGGAATTACAGATGCAGCCATAACTAATAGAGTACAAGAAATGGAAGAAAGAATCTCAGGCACTGAAGATACGATAGAGAAAATACATTTATGAATCAGAGAAGCTAGGTAAAAAGGGGTACCCTAAGTGGGACACAGATGGAGGACCCCAGGAAAGGAAAATAATTAAGATCTCCTTGGTAAACTGGGAGGGGAGGGTAGAAGAGAAGGGATGAGGGATGGGAACAGGATGTACTGAGATGACTCAGTGGAGGGAGGGACAGAGAGCGAGAGGAATGAAAGAAATATCTTGGTAGAGGAAATCATTAGAGGGTAAGGGAGAAATCTTGTGCTAGGCAAATCCCCAGGAATCCTCAAGGATGACACCAGCTAAGACTCCTAGCAATAATGGAGAAGGTGCCTTAACTTACCTTTCCCTATAATCAGATTAGTGACTACTCCAATTTCATTGCAGAACCTACATCCAGTAACGATGGAAGCAGATGTAGTGATCCACAACCAAGCACTGGGCTGAATTCCAAGACGTTAGTTGAAGAGAGGAAGGAGGAGGAATCACAGGAATAGGTGAGGTCAAGATCATGATGGGGAAAACCACAGAGATAGCTAACCCAAGCTGGTGGGAACACATGGACACTGGCCTGTCAGCTGGGGAACATGGATGGGACCGAACTAGGCCCTCTAAATGTGGGTGGCATTATGTGGCTAGATCTGTTTGGGGAGTCCCCAGCAGTGAGGCAGGATTACCAGGGTGCATAAAATGACTTTTGGGAACACATTCCCTTGGGTGGGATACCTTGCACAGCCTTCACACAGCGGGGAGGAGCTTGGTCCTGCTTCAGCTTAGTATTCTGCTTGGTTCACTCTCCAAGGGAGGTCTTACCCTCTCTGAGGGATGGATGTGGGATGTTGGTGGGCAGGAGAAAGGAAGGGAAGGGGAACTGGAATTGTTATGTAAAACAAAACAATGTTAAAAAAAAAACAACCTCCCCCCCCCACCCCTCTCTGAGGGATGAAAAAACCAACTACATATAGGGTAAATCCTCTCCCAGGGCTGACAAGAGAAGTTCAGCTCTCCTGAAACTAAGAAGGTATGTTTTGAGTATAGAAAACATGGACTTCATTGTCATGTTGCAATTCTACATTTCAGGTAAGGAGACAAAATATACATTTAAATATTGGGTTAAACGTTGAGACAAGCCAGGCAGTGGTGGCACATGCCTTTAATCCCAGCACTCAGGAGACAGAGCCAGGTGGATCTCTGTGAATTTGAGGCCAGCCTGGTCTACAGAGCAAGATCCAGGACAGGCACCAAAACTACACAAAGAAACCCTCTCTTGAAAAACACACAAACAAACAAACAAAAAAAAAAGTTGAGATAATATAAAGACCCTCAAATTGGGTCACTAAATCTTAGGGAAGAAATCTTATTAATTGAATGAATATCAAAAATTTCTTTATAGTTTTATGCATTTTCTTTATAGTTGTGAGTCATAGGAGAGTAGCATCTATTACTATTTCAGCAAGTTTCATGGAACAAATTAGTACAGAATGATTCATTTTATTTTGGTTAAAATGGCCACATAGTCACTAAGAGTAAAATGACAGGTGAAGATTCCCTCATTATGACTTCTCATGGTGAAACCATGTTTAGAAGTTATTTGTATTGTAGACTACATTTCCAATGGCTGGCAAAGACAGAGGAAATATTAGTCTCTGGTTTTGATATAATAATAGAAACAAATGATCATAGATGAGGATAAGTAAAAATAAGTCCATTTCACCTTATTTTCAATTCTACAAAACACACTAAAGAGAGAGGTTATTTTCCTTTGGAAGTGGGAAGATATTATATACAAATGTTAGAAGTCCATTACCAGTCTTGGCATATTGTAATTTTGAATTTGGAAGAGAAGTAGAACACTTGGTAAACAGTTGGTAGGTACTTGGTAGGCAGGCATCTTTATCTACCACTTCATGAAACTAAGCACATTGAATATCAGGACTTCAATGATTGAAAAGAGGATCCAATACTTTTATAAACACAATAGTATGAATTCAGGGTGGTCCCACTCAGGGCACAAAGACCTATACATGAGGCTAGAGGCTCCACTCAGGCTGAGGATCCTGTTTAGACATGTTTCTTCCAGTATTGCCTCAAAACTATTTAGTACATGATGTTCCTACTGACGTCTATACAGATTCATACAGCTGCAAGAATGCTAGTGTTGCTGAAATTCATTTACACACATGGGGATAAATGGAATGTATTTGTTTCACACATTTTTGAAGGAGGGGGTGGAAGAAGAAAGTGAATACAGAGCGGAATTTGCAAGCTCAGTATAAGGCTAGTGAAACCTAGTACTTGTATTTCCTCTTTCCAGCTCAGTGCTCTCATATCAAGCCTCTTGATATGCCTGGTGCCAGATTTCTGTGTTAACCAACACAACCAGCAGCCCATGCTGAATCTTGGGCTCTGAGAAAAACTTCAGCCGCAGTGCAGTTGATCTCTGTCCCATGCTATAGTTGTCTCTATTGGCTTTCTTCTCTAATGGTCCCACATTGTAGTATTTATAATGATGTGAAGCCTGTTTCATTTCTTTCCAAAACAGATAGTGCACTATGAAGAGCATGGATCTTTACTGGGTGAAGAAAGGACAAATAAACACCAAATAACTTCATAAGATACTCCCACTCCACAATGAGGACTAGAGCCATTGGATACCCATCAATACCTGAGCACAGGTTGATAAGCAGAGGGCTGCCTTGACCTAGATTTTCAGGGTAAGCTAACAATACACCAAGTGAAATTTGGAGACAAACTTGAGCTTGGATCAGTCTCCAGCTCAGAAATAGAAATAAAATGCAAACGCTCTACAATTTTCAAATAAGTATAACGATGCTCTGGAGTATGAACTTGAAGTATCCTTAGATTAATAAAAATGACATAGGTTTCATGGAACTTCTGGAAAAGCAATATAAATAATGACAGATAAGGAAGGCTGGATTTAACTCCTAATCTTTCATTGTGGAGTGTATGCCACAGGAAAAAAAAATGTGTGTCTAACTTATGTTATTGTGACCTCATCTAACACATGAAATTTGGAATCAGAAACTATGTAGTGACAGATATTGACAAACTTTCATGCAATTAAAAAATCTGTTTAAAAGATACTTGGTATGCTTCAAGAAGCACAGAAATAGTTCAGTACATCGAAAAATGTAATGGCTGTACTGAACTAATTTTACAATATCAAACATGAAATCTTGAGTTAGAAGGGACATTAAGTTAAATTTAAGCATGAGAGAATTCATCAGGAGCAAATCAGAACGAAAACAAGAAAGAAAGAGATTTGAAAATTCACAGTAGGAAGTACTAAATAAAGTATACTGATGAAAACTTATGAGAGTTAGCATGAGAACCAAATATTTCAGCTAAAAATGTTCCACGTGGGCCTGTGAATACCAAGAGTAGGAAGGTCTTTTGAAGAGATAGCAAGAAAAAATTTCTCAAATCTAGGAATCAGATAGTCAGTTTCAGAAAAGGTAGCCACACATATTTAGCTCAAAGAGCGTTATTCATTGTTGTAATTAAGCTCTGAAAAGTTATAGGTAAAGAACAATCCTTAACGTAGCAAAAAGAAAACAATTAGATATAAGGAAGGCCACAGATATTTTAAGTACAGAATTCTTTAACAAACATGTATAAGCCAAAGAAGTCTCGGAAGTACCAAAAGAAAAAAAGCAAACTAAAAAACTAATAATAATAAAAAATATTTTTGCTAGTAAAGTTACATTCAACAAATAGATTTTGCCAAGAGAAAAGTACAGATTATGTCAGACCTGCTCAACAATATGTGCTAGAGATAGTCATCCAAATTGAAACAAAGCAATGTTAAAGAGTAAGCGACATACACTGGAAGTATCCATGCCACAAGAGTGAGTAACTCGTCACATGTAAACCAGTAATGTCAAGAAAAATCAAGACTACAAGAGAAAATAATTAATAAATAAAATCAAGTTACAAGACAGGGAATACAGAAAGAGCATGAATGGGACATCAGGAACTTTAAATGGTGCACACTTGGTAGCACATACAAAGAATTTTAGTTCTCAAGAGATGAAAGCAGAGGATTCTGGGTTCCATGTCAGACTTGGCTATTTATTTGTTTGATTCAAAATAAAACAACAGAAAAAATATACATATCAAACAACAACAAAATATTCAAAATATAAAGAGAAATGGAATGAAGGAAGAGCTGTCTTTTTTATTTTTTTCAGAAAAATTTTAGTTCTTTTGAACTAGTAAAAATTGAAACCGGGTCCTTGTACTTAGTAGAAGTCTACAATGAGCTAAATTCCCAGATCCAATGTTGTTCCTTTTGTCATTCATATATTTATAAATAATAGTAGGTTGCTTTCCTTCACTGTCATTTTTCAATAATAATATTTAAATCTTATTAATGTGTTAACATCAAAACAAAAGCATATAACATACAAAGAAAAAATAATAAGCACTGGACAAGCTCACTTGATCACAATTGAAAATTATAAGAAAAAAGTACCCATAATAAAAAAATACATTACAAAATGTGTGTATTCTATATATTAATACCTTAATTATTAACTTAATGTAAATGGATTGAAATCTCTAATTTAAATATTTTTAAGAGATTATTGTGTTAACAATAAGGAAATATACTTAATTTTATGTTGATTATAAGTTTCTGTAAAATATAGAAAGGCAGAAAATGAAGGGATATAATTAGAATCTATTGGAATATCTACCAAAGAAATCAATACTACCCATACCCATGGAAAATAGAATAGACTTTATTTTCAAAGTCAGTAGCAAGGAATAAGGATGATCACTTAATTATGAAGGAAATAGCAGCAATAGACATATATTTTTTTAGACATATATTTTAAAGTTCACATAAATATATTCTACAACTATGAATTGACCCAAAGGAGAGACAGATTCTATTAAATAAATACTTGAGTATGTTAAAAACTACCTTTAATCATGGATGAGATTTTGAGAAAGTGATCAAGAAAACCAAGAATTTTAGACCTATAAGACTTAGTAGGTATCTTCAGAACATCCTATCCCATATTGCATTTACATTTATTTCTCAAAAACATTTATGTTCATCATCTAGTACAAATTTTAAAATAGACAGCAAGTAAGTCTCAAGACTATTTTTATAGTTTGAATCATATCAAATGTATCATTCAAATATAATGCTTGGAAACTACAAATCAATCTTAAATCTTTTGGAGGATTAAAATTAATGAAATGTTGAGTGGGATCATAACTTAGTTGTAGATAATTTACCTACTATAAGTAATGGTCTAAATCCAATCTTCAGTCTTACAAAGTAAATAATTGATAGATAGATAGATAGATAGATAGATTAATAAATAAGTAGAAGACAGGATAAAGGATAGATAGATTATATATATATATACATATATATGATATATTATAGATAAACAGATGATAGATTGATAGATTATAAATGATAGATGATAGATAAAAATGAAAATTACTTGACTTTGCTCAAGCAAGTGATAAGTCAAGAAACCAAAGTAGAAATTATTATATTTCTTGAAAAAAGTGAAGCTGTGATAATATGTATTAAAATCAATGGAATACAGCAAAAGTAGCATTAAGAATAGTTTGTAACAATCAATGACTATGTCCCCAAATCAAGAGAATATAACCATCTGTCATTGTACCACAGAGAAGAAGAAAATATGAATAATATAAACTTAATACAATGAAATTCATAATTAAGACTGTTATAGAAATACATGCATAGGGGTAAAAAAGAATAAAAGATTAACAAGACATAGATTTGGTTTGTTAATTGAGAAATCCTTAGCTAAATTCACTAAGGAAAACAAGAGAAGAATAAAATTAAATTAAATATTTGAAAAGCATGTATTACAAGTAACAACTACAAAACATAAAGAATCACAACATACCATTACAACAACCCAACAAGTTTGACAACAAAGAGACAGTTGTTAAATTCCTTATATTAATATCCTACCAGGGCTGAATCATGTTAGAATAGAACCCTGGACTAACCAATTATTCAAAAACATTAAACCAGTAATAAAAATTCCTGTGAGTACAGAACCCGATGACTTCATTCCTCAATTCAATGAGACTTATTAAATTAGTAGAGATACTTCTTAAGTTATTAAAATACTGAAGAGACAGAGTTCTTCCAAACACATTTTAAGAAGCTAATATTACTGAGGTTTGAAAGCTTGCTGGTAATACAATAGAAAAGAGAGATAAAGCCCTGTATCTCTTATGGATTTAGATTGTAAATTTCAGTAAGTAAAGTACTAACCAACAGAATTCAGTAGCAGTTTAAAAAGATTATATGCCATGATAAAGTTGGCTCCATTTGTGGATGGAACATATGTGGTAATATAGATACACTTAGCCAATTAAAGAACAAAAATCATATAATTATCTCAAAAAAAGTATTTCAGAAATTAAATTTCAACATCACTTCATTTTAAAGTTTGGAACATATTACAGAGGGAACAAAACATAATATGCTAACAGACATGGTTATAGTCAAGGAGAAAATATTATTTCAAGTAGGAAAAAGCTGCAGAATTTCTTTCTAAGGTCTGGAATGAGACAGAGAACTCACTTTCATCACATATTAACAGTGAACTGAACGTCCCAGCCACAGGAATAAGCAAGAGTTAGAATAAAGGACATACAAATGGGAAATGAATTATCATTGTTGTAGATGATTTTATTCTATATGGAGAAAACTTTAATACCACATGAAAATTCCATCAATAAATGAATTTAATGAAATTCTAAGATATGAATTGAACATAAAATGTAACGGAATAATATAGGAAAATAGCTAATTATCTGTAAAGTAAAAATGAGGAAACAATGTTATTTCCAGCTTCAATAAGGAAGAGAACACAGGGATAACTTTAATGAAAAAGATGAAACTTCTATGCAGTGCAATGATATCTACAAAAACTCTAAAAAGAACACAAAGATCTCTACAACATATGCTTTTAAAAGATGAAAGAAATAGAAGATAGTATAATATAATATTGTTCAATTAGAAGAATCAATATTAAAAATAACTATATTGCCCAAAGCCATTGATAAATCCAATCCAATCCAAATAACTACCTACCTACTTATCTATCTATCTATCTATCTATCTATCTATCTATCTATCTATCTATCTTCTATCTATTTATCTATATACCTATCTATCTAGCTATCTATAACTTTCCAGATCTAAAAATGTAAATAACTTTCAAGAAGCACACACACACACACACACACACACACACACACAAACACACACAATATAATCTAATAGACAAAGCTATACTGAAGAAAAACAACAAAAGCAGCACCATACGATTTGACTGAAAATACAAGAGAAAAGTAATAACGAAGATGTCACAGACTGGCATGATTTGGGTTGGCATGAGTCTCGAGAGTTCGAGGACCAGAACAGAGAGTAGAGAGGTAAATTCATGCGTAAAATATCCATTCATAATTCTAAAGAAGTTTTTTCTGTTACTTATAGGACAGATGTCACAGCACCACACACAGTATACAGCATCTAAGATCTTTGCTATACCTTTTCTCATCACTTTCTGTATGTTATATATTCTAAGGCTTTAGAAATTCAGCACTACCCTGGAAGAATATTCATTTTATAACAACTCATTAGCAATGATATCTCTAAAGCTAACATTCCCCCACAGTCATTAACTTCTAGTTTCTTGCCAGAGTGAAACATTATCGGTTAAGGGAGAAATCCGGTGCTAGGGAAATTCCCAGGAACCCATAAAGAGGACCCCAGATTAGACTACTAGCAATAGTGGAGAGGGTGCCTGAATTGGCCTACCCTGGTAATCAGATTGGTGAATACCCTAACTGTCATCATAGAGCCTTTATTCAGTAAGTGATGGAAGCAGATGGAGAGATCCACAGCCAAGTAGCAGGCCAAGCCCCAGAAGGGAGAGAAGAGGGATTATATTGGGGGGGGGGGATGTCAAGATCATGATGGGGAAATCTACAGAGACAATTGAACCAAGCTCATAGGAACTCACAAACTTTAGACGACAGCAGTGGAAGCTGCATGGGACCAGACTAGACCCTTTGCATACAGGAGACAGTTGTGTAGCCGGGTCTCTTTGAGGGGCCCCTAGTAGTGGGATCAGGATCTATCCCTGGTGCATAAGGTGGCTTTCTGGAGCCAATTACCTGTGGTGGGACACCTTGCTCACCCTTGATGCATTGAGGAGGGGCTTAGTCCTTCCTCAACTGAATGTATCAGGCTTTGTTGTCCCCCCATTGGAGGACTTACCCTTTTGGAGGAGGGGATGGGGGGTGTACCAGAGGATAAGAGGGGGAGAGAGAAGAGGGAGGAGGGATGAGAGAGGAATCTGTGGTTTGTATGTAAAATGAATAAAAAATTCTTTAAATAAAAAGATATATAAACAAATATACATTTGTAGAATAGTATTTAGTTGAAATAAAATAAAATACATTCACATTGAATTATTCCTGTGGCATTTATCCCACAGATCACATGCCCCTGCACATTTATGATTTTCAATATCATCAATTAAATTAAATTAAATGTCTGGTTTTGTAGACTAATTTCTAAATGGTCTTAAAATTAAGACATTAAAAAAAAAAAAAAAAAAAACCAAAGAGCCAATACAGGGACTGAGAGAGATCAGAGGAATAGAAACAGCTAACGTTACCTCACCAACTCTGCAGCTTCCAAATGTGAGATACTTCCTGTCTACCTGCACCTATGTGCCTTGGTGTTCTGCCATCTGATTTGCTCTCTGTCCAGCTACACCACTTCCTCTTCTTGCCAAGCTCTGTCACTTCCTGTCTATCCAGACTTCCATGGTTAACTAGTATTGGAATTTAAGGCATGTGCCACCACACCTGGCTCTGTTTCCAGTGTGGCCTTGAACTCCCAGAGATCTAGACAGATAGATCCCTGCCTGCCAAGTGATAGGACTAAAGGCATGTGCTAACATTGCATGATTTTTGTGTTTACTTACAATGGTTTGGTTTTTTCCTCTGATCTCCAGGCAAGCTTTAATATTAGAGCACAAATAAAATATCACCACATTTTAGCACAAATACATTATTACCACATGGTTTAAGATACAATAGTATAATTTTTAACAGGGCATTTAAAAATATATAACTATTTTCCAAAAATTATGAATTTTTCAAATTTATAAGTATTCTTATTTTTCTCAACTAAAATGGTATTTTGTTATCATTTTATTAAGTTTACAATTAATTTAATGAAATAAATATTGTGGTATATATTACACATACATATTATTGAGAGGTAGGGAATATACATTATGTTTATTTATTGAATAAATATACATTAGGTAGCTCTTCCAGAGGTAATATCTTCCTTTATATCATGAATTCAAATAGAGAGATGTTAGAATTTCAAAATGTCCAATGTAGAAACACATCATTTTATACTACACATATAGTAACATCTCTCACTAAAATTAGCCTACAGAATTTTGTTTACATATTTATTGAATATACTAGTTAATATGGGAAAATAATTAGCATCTAAATGAATATTTCTGTAATGTGAACTCATTGGCTGTAATGTTGATTTCTTAACAACAAACCGGGTTTTCTAATAAGGTCTATAATTACTTCAATTTGCAGGAACTCACTTTTTTCATTTGTAACATTGATGATTCAGGTTTAACAATTTCAGAACATTGTGTAAAACAATTTGTGAACATTTTGTAGCTTTTTTCTGCATATGCACTTTTTTTTCTACAGTGAAAGTCAGCAATCTTCACGGCAGATGTCAATCTTTTTCTGTTATTTGTTATGATGAAAGGTATGGTTTTTTTTTTTTTTTATTTCGGAGATGGGACTGGATCAATGTCTCCCATTTCTGTTGATGTTCCAAATACAAATATCAAAGAAGTTAGATGAAACAAGATTTTTTTTTCTGAAATATGGAGAAATGGAGATAAAAATATTAAAAGACACCATTTTTTAAAGAGTCAGGGATAAGATTTTGTTACCACTCCACATCAATTTATTCCTTTACTGATTCAGCAAAAAATAAAACAACCTAGAAATAGGACCTAAAACTTATAATTATTGTAATTATTGTAAAATACCTTTCCAATACTGTAATCACAATTTTATAGGCTGACCTATCAAATGATGACTCTAGCACAATGGTTATCAACCTGTGGGTCACGACCCCTTTGGGGAATCACATATCAAATATCCTGCCTATCAGATATTAATATTATGATTCATAATAGTAGCAAGATTACAGTTAAAAAGTAGCCCAAAAAATTTATTGTTGGGGTCATCCCAACATGAAGAACTTTCCTAAAAGGTTGCAGCATTAGGAAGACTGAGAACCACTGTTCTAGCTCTTTCTCTTTCTAATTGTCAGGTGGCAGTCAAAACAACAGTGAGGGTGATGCAGTGTTAAAAGTCTTAGTTTCACATGAAGTCATAGACAAGCTGCTTGATTTCTTTGATGGGCTGATGGGTTGAGAAACTAGAAAGTGAGACAGAAGACAGAGAAATTAGAATGTTTCAACAATGCCAGAAATAATGAATGCCAGCTTCATTCAAACACGGATCCGTCCTAGTTCCAAGAACAATTGTCCTTACACTGAGTGAGTTGACATAGAAGATAGCTGATCCATACACAGACAGAAAGTCCTTCTATTCCACTCACTGATTTTTCTATCCTATTCATGATTTCTCTTTTATTTCTTTTATCGTGGCTAACATACTACATGCTCATTGTTTCCACTGCATGCATGCCTGCTGACTTCAGAAGTCGGAGGAGGATAACAGGTCCCCTGAGACTGGATTTACAGAGAGTTGTGAACTGCCATGTGGAATTTTGCTTGGAAAGCAACCACGGTCCTCTGCAAGAGGACAAGTCCTCGTAACTACTGAGATAATTCTCTAGTCAGCTCCATGGCTTACTAATGCCTGACTTGGTTGAATTTTTTGACACCAGTGATTAAGAAGTTAAGTAATAAAGGATGTGCAATGCTATAAGCTACTTATCATCAGAGGCACCAAAGACCCACTGTTTCGTTCAGCAAACACAATGAGCAAAGGCCAGTCTCTTTAATTAATTAATTAAAATAAAAACAGACTAAGTGTACCATAATTTAACATCTTAATCCTGCTCTGCTCCATCAAGCACATTAGTCTTTTTAGCATTTACTACGATTACATAAATTAAAGCAATTGTCTGGGACATTTGGGAAAAAATATTCCTCCCTTTTAATTTAAAGCTAACCTTTTAGGCTAGGATGTAGAATATTGGATAGTTGGTAAAATGCTTGCCTATCATGAATGAAACATTGAATTCCATCCAGGACCTCAAAAACTTTGCATGATAGTATATGCCTGTAATCACAGCATATGGGAGGCCCATAAAGGAGCATCATGAGTCCAAGGCCAGCCTAGAACACAGGAGATCCTGTACCTAAAACAAATAACAATAGTAGTAACTTCTAATACCATAAAAGTAAATACAGTAATGTAAAATGTGTATATTTTTGTTTTTGACAGATACAATGAAATAGATATTGATATTTTATTATCAATAATAAATAGTTATCAAGTTAGGCTATTTCAAATTTAATTTAATGATTTAATGTTGTTAACAAATGTGAATGCAATTTTGTAGCATTTTATGTGACTCTTGGGGAAAAACACATTTTACTTATGTTGTTTAATTCTATTACTGAAATATCTTTATAAATGAGTTTTTAATAAGATGTTAAAGATATGCTATTTATTTTTCTATGAAAATTTTATGTAACTTTTTTCTTTTTAATTTTTTTGTTTCTAAAGACAATACCTTAATTATATGATTCCCCACTTCCCTTTGCTCTCTTAAAACCTCTCCATGCCACTCCTTCTCTCTTTCAAATATATAGCTTCTTTTTCATATAAATGTTGTTATGTACATGTATGTGTGTATGTATGTGCATACTCCTTGATATATCACGTAATGTTTTAAAATTCCTGGGAGCAATTTTGAAATTCAAATAAAATTTTACAGTTGATAATTTTTCAGAATTTTTTCTAGAAAAAGTGTTTGATATTCATGGTGAAGAAGACATGGGCCAATCATGTAAAGAAAATAAACAAAGAAACAAATGTATTCAAACAAAAGAAAGTTGTGTTGAAGTGTATGAGTGGGATTTTCATCAATATCTAATGTTTCTTGAGGATTGATATTAATTTCTACATTCACTTAAGTAACTTGAGACTTGAGAAATTAAAATTTCAGCTTAGAAACTGGACTAAATATTTGCAATAAAAAGAATACTGAATGCATAATTTACTATCATCGTTTTATTTCAGAGTTGGGTGATGGTGGTGTTCTTTCCTTTAATAAATACAATGTCATAGATCAAAAATGACATGTAGGCAAAACATTGATTCAAATACCATATTACATTTTGCTTTTCATTATAATATCTAAATTATTATGTGTATTACTTCTTCAGTTTCCCAGTATGGCAATAATTTACTAGCTATTATGTTAAAATTGAAAATTTTTGATGTACCAAAGAATGTGTTTATCAGAGTGAAACAATGAAGATCTACCATTAAAGGAAAGAAGAGTATAAAAATAACTGTTAACATTTACTTTGTAGTATATTTTCAATTTTTATTTCACTTAGGAAACATTACATTTTATATATATATATATATATATATATATATATATATATATATATATATAGAGAGAGAGAGAGAGAGAGAGAGATATATATTATTTAATCTTATTGCAGTGGGTTATTTAATTCATTTGTGTATAAAGGTTATTTTTCTTGTTTATTAATAAATAAATTTGGGGGGATTTTTTTATTTATAAAATTTTTTCTTTCCTTTTAAATACCAACCCCTGTTCCACCTCCCTACCCTTCTTCCATTCCCCCAACCCCTGCATGGGACTGAACTAGACCCTCTGAATGTGGGTGAAAGTTTTGTGACTTGATATGTTTGTGGGTCCCCTGGAATAGGACCAGAACTTATCCTGGGTACACGAACTGTCTTTTTAGAGCCCATTCCTTATGGTACAATGCCTTGCTCAGCCTTGATGTAATGAGGAGGGGCTAGGTCTGGCCCCAACTTGGTGTGCCAGCCTGTGTTGACTACCCAAGGGAGGCCTTACCCTCTATGAGGAGGGGGTGGAGGTGGGATGGAGGTAGGTGAGTGGAGATCGAGACAAGAGGAAGGAGGAGGAAAAAGGATTGGTATGTAAAAGGAAAGAACTTTTTTTAATAAATCAATTTTTGGTGTATTTTCTTATTCAGTAATTTAAAATTTATGTACAGATTTTTGAGTTTTGACAGTCACATTGGTAGAGTAATAAAGTCATAATAGAAGTATTTTGTTTCCACACATTCCTGACAACACTAAGGACTGAAAACACTCTATTTCCATGCAGGTTAGACATTTGTATCAATCTTGTTGTGCATTTTTACATAAATATAACTGTGACTACATAAAACATTACTGTCAATATTTAATATTTATGAAATTCATTAACATTTACTGTCATAGTATTCTATCATCAGTGAGTCCTTTATTCATTTTTATTATTACTTTATAATCATTCAATTCTATCAAATAACATGCTTCATATTTTCAACATCACGTTAAATATCGACATTTTTCAAAAAGGGAATATTGGGAAGACATGCCTTCACTAATGCTACGAGACAAAAAACTGTTAGAGGGGAAACCTCACAGTTGAAGAGAACTATCCTTGCTATGCTCATGCTAGACCGTGGGTTTGGAGGTAGTGCTGCTCAACCACATGAACTCAATATAATGGATTTAACTGGGTCCTGGAGCAGGAGCTAAGTAGCAACATTGAATCTCTAAAACAAGGTTAGAATAGTTACTATAATAAATGGCACAGGAAAAACATTGTCTATAATGACAATTCAGGGGACCACGTTCTCTCAGGGCCTTTATACAGGGATCCTCCTGCCACAAAGTACCTGGACTTTATCCTCCCTGAGTGAATTTCTGTGACCGTATAAGAATAATCTACAATATCTTAACTCCTATCTCACAAACCTCTAAAGATGTGAGTAACACTCTCAAGTTGGTTGCCACTTGGAATGGACTGTCTTCTTCCAAACTCGTTAGCAGCAGCTTTGAGCTAGCAATTTCTTAGGCTTTCTCTTTTCACAAGTTGGAATATTAGCTGAGGAGAGTATTGCTCTTTAGGCTCTCTTCCCTTTGTTCCAGTGCAGAGCAGGAGACCTTGCTGTGGGATGTCGGTCTGTATGCTGTGAATGTGTGTTGTTCTGATTGGTTGATAAATAAAATGTGGATTGGCCAGTAGCCAGGCAGGAAGTATAGGCGGGATAAGCAGACAAGGAGAATTATGGGAAGAAGATTGAGTCAGGAGCCTCCAGCCAGTCACAGAGGAAGCAAGATGACAAGGCAGAACTGAGAAAATGTACCAAGCTATGTGGCTAAACATAAATAAGAATTATGGGTTATTTTATAAGCCTCTGTGTGTTTATTTGGGTCTTAGTAGCTGTGGACTGGATGACACACAGGAAAACTTCCAGCTACAAGACCTTTCTGTATTGGGGCCACTATCTTAAAGAATTTCAGCCTCCCTTACAAAACATGTGTTGACTATAACATGAAGCTTCCTAGTGTTCTTCATTTCATACTATACATTTTATATTTCTTTCTGCTTCATTTAAACATCCCACAGAGTCATAACTATTCTGTTGTGGATTTTTCAATGGACATATTTCAATTGTTTACAGCAAACATTAAAATTTCAAGGAATATTTGATTAAAATTATAACAATGTATTAAAAAAGATAAAAAAAGTTTCATTGTTTGTAGATATATACTGGATATATATGAGTAATAAATTTGCAGTTCCTTCTAAATATCTTAAGAGTAGCCAGAAACTAGATAAAAGGTCAATATAATCTTCACTTAGCATAATATTGTCATAAACTTTGAATATGAATTAGAACAAGAAACCTTCTCTCTTACATATTATCTCATTCTAACCTTACATACCTGTGCCTATATTATTAATGTTTTCTAAGAGTATGTTCCCTGAAGCAATATCAGATAATTTTAGCTGTTAGAACAAGGCAGTGGGTAATAATATTTAGAGTATGGCAACATAGAAAGTTTATTCTGGCTTCAGTATAAATTCTAATAAGAATTTTGTCATAATAAATGATAATATTCAACCAATTTATTGTCAACTAGTAAGATGAATCCCAAACTCATAGGAGAGTATTGAATGTGAGCATCTTGTGACTATCAGAATAATGAATAACCTGATGGATTTAAAATTTCAGGTGACTTTAATAGAGAAAGTATAGATATGATGGGGGAGAATTGCAAAGTATTACCAATTGGCAGCTGCATGGGATTTGGGAATATTTAAAAAAGGAGCAAGAACATACTGAACAGCAACAAACTGAAGAACATTTAGAATTTTAAATTGAGCAGCCAATAGGATCCTAAACATCAGAGGATAAGTAGGTTTTCTACACACCACTAACTCTGTGTATGGAGGGGAACACTGTAAGCTATCAAGAAAATTTGAAGAGGACTCTCTGAGTCTTGACTTGTGTACAGATACTTGCACTTCAATCTAAACTTATGAAAGAATCCAAACAGACATAAGCAGACAAAGTCAGAAAGAAGAATGTAAACTGACAAAAACCAGTAGAATGTTTTTGTTTTACTTGATTCTTGTCTGTTTCATCTTTAATGTGCATGCATTATCGGTTTGTACTAAGCTTTCAAGGAGTATAGGTGTTGCTTTGATGTCAGTACTTCAACAAAATGTGAAGTTTAAAGAATTTTAAGGAAATTCTTTCCTTAAAACTATTTCCACCATTAAAAAGACAGTGACAGATGATTGGTATCAGCTTTATTTTCCCCAAATCTACAAAGTAACTGCTGTCAGACTGTCAGTATTTACAGAAAATAACCCTTCATCAGAGCACCTAGATTTGTACATAATACTATTTCTCCATTAAATATGAAAACATGATTCACGTGTCTGTGTACTTATGAAATTTCTCACTATTTCCCAACAGTTTTGTTGTAGCTGAAGTTTTCTCTGGTCATGCCCAGCCCCACAGACCCCACAGCCACTTATAAAATAATCACTCAGAAGCTTATATTAATTAAAACTGTTCGTCCATTAGCTTAGGCTAGCATGGACTAGCTCTTACATTTAAACTCAGCCCATTTCTGTTAATCTATGTTGCCACATGTTCCGTGGCTTTACCTGTGTGTCATTACATGCTGCTTCCTAGACAGCAGACTGGCATCTACTGACTCAGCCTTCCTCCATCCAGAATTCTCCTTGTCTGTTTATCCCACCTATACTTCCTGCCTGACTACTGACCAATCAGCATTTTATTTATCAACCAATCAGAGCAACACTTTCACAGCATACAGAGTGATATCCACAGCATTTTGTGGCTTAGAAGAGTCAAGAAATTAGGGCAGAGATTTTTAAAAAAAAAATCACATTATAAATACTTTCTTACTTTTAAGAAAGCACATTGATTCCATTATATTTAAAAATAACAAGACACCTTTGTACATAGCTCCTTGAAGGTCTTAAAAACCTCTAGGGTCACCAGTAAAAATGTGCTATAATATCACCTATAAAATGAATTCAAAAGATGATTTTTACAGGATCTTAAGAAAATGAAACTGTATGAATTAAGAATGTGAAGATTTGTCTTCACATGGCAGGGTCTTGAATATTGCTTTTTGGGAAATGTAAAAATGTCCTTAAAGATTGGCTCATCTTTACTTTATGATATATACTTTGTAATTTCCTCAGAACTTAAGATTGGTGCTAATATAATCCTTAAAATATGATGAACTACAGGGACTTAAAACTCATGTCTAGGAAATGTGAGCAGCATGGGCCAAGCTGTGTGTTCAAACCCTGGACCACAAAAATAAAAATGAATAGAATGTGACTGAAGATACGCTAAACAGTGTCAAAAATTAATGAAAAGCCTCTCATTCATCCTAGTTTGCTTACTGATGCTCTGATAAAACACTTAGTAATAACAAAATGGAACAGAGATGTTTCATCTTAAAGATGTTAATAATAGTCCATTATCAATGGATGAAGCTTAAGAAAGTAACCTGGACACAGAAACTTAGCCAAAGAGGAATGGTATTAACTGCCTTGATCACCAGGTTCCTCCTGTGGGCTTCTGGCCTGGTTTACTTAGAAAATTTCTGTGGTCTGAAAATGTAAGATTAAGTAAGTTATTCCTTCCACAAGTTGTTTTGTGTTTCATCACTGTCATAGAGAGTAAATAAGCAAATAAACTAGTTCTAGAGAATGGATATTGCTGTGGCTCACATGAGTGTATCATCTTGTTGGAGAAAGATGGAGCTTTGGACTCCAGAGACAGTTGAATACTCATAGCATAATGAGTTGTCTGCTAGAGCTTAGAAAATAAGCAAGATAAAAGAAATCCAAATAATGGTGTCAAGATTTATGACATTTCAGAGAGAAGCAAAGATTCATTGGCTATTTCAGTGATATATTGAATTAAGACTCTATGGACCTGAAACTTTTTCTTTAGTGAAACAGTAGATGCCGGTCTGAGGAAGCAAAATAGTTAGTTAATAGATGAACAACATTATAGAGGTGAGATCTTCTGGGAAGTATTTCCTCAGGATCAGCACAAAAAAGCTGTGGCCCAGAACATGATGAGGAAGTCCAGATGCTGAACAATGTGCTAAAAATGTTGGGAGTTCTACTTTGGCAAATTAGTTTTGCTTAAGCGTGATTGATTTTATGCTCTGGTACTTCTCTTTAACGAAAGTTTTCAATGATTAGTGTACAATAAATCATACATTTATTTATTTTTGCAGGAACCCATAGTAAATAGACTATGAGTATTTTAAAGTCTTTGAATGGTGCCACTCCTGAGCAGGTGTTACTAGTTATGGGAGAAAACAAGGTATTTAAATAATATAGAACCACTCTTTCTTAGTCAATGATGAAAGCCTGGGAATGGTGGCTTTGATATCCTTCAAGGAAACATCAGTAGCAATAGCAGAATAAATAAACTTAGTGACAAGAAGAAGGACTGAGCATTAAGAGGGAAAATCAAATAAACAAAAGACAAATAACCCCCTCTTTCACTCTCATTAGTTCTTTAAGAATGTTGTACAATGTGTTTGATAATATCATTCTCCTCCTCTTTGCAGATCTGTTTTCCTTCCTTGACTTTCTCACTCAACATTGCTTTCTTTTTCTATTTTTCCCCAATCAGTTCCAATTTGTGATACCCAAGTACTCTTGTAGTCTTCCTCTGGAATATGGTTGACTTATCAGGAGCTATCGCTTTAACAGGAATGGACACTTCTCCCCAAAGCTAAAAAGTGCTAATAAATTCCTGGATAGCCATCTAAAGTTCTGGTTTGTTTTCGAAAGTTAAAGCTGCACATTCATTAGGAAAGAAGGCTAAAGAGCTGAGGACAATGAGAATCTTTGAAATAACTGAGGCCGAACTGGAACCATATATGTCTGAGTCCCAAGGGACAGAAAGAATGGCACACGCAAGCACCTATGTCAAGGTGGACACTGGCTGAACTAGGAAAAGCCATTTCACGTGGGTCGTACATCACATCTTGCCATTGCTTGTGCTCAACTTCACTCTCAGTGCTGGTTTAGGTTTACACAGGCATTACGGATGGTGTCACCACCACAGTGAGTTCCTATGTGCAGCTTCCTGTTGTATTCAGGAGATACTATCTCTTTGTAGTTATCCATTGCCTTTGGCTCTTACACTACTTCATCTCCCTTGTCTGCAATAATAACTGAACCTTTGGAAGAATCAGTAAGATATACATGTTCCATTATGGCTGGACATTCTGTAGTCTGTTGTCGTCTGCACCTTGACCAGTTAAAGTCTCTGTGTTGCTCATCATCTACTACAAACAGAAGGTTCTCTGATACAGATTGAAAGATACATTAATCTATGGGTAAAATGATAGGTAATTAGTATTCTATTTAGTATTCCAACCATTTAGCAAAGTAATAGTTGTATTTTACCTCCTTGGGTCTATGATCTTTGCAGCCATAGTATCTCTGACTGGTAATGGTCCTGGGTATGAGTTTCATCTTGTGGACTAAGCCATAGATATAATTGAAGAGTGGTTGCTTACTCCTGTGACAGTCTTGCCACTATTGCACTAATGGGCATGTTTTACCAAGTTGGTTGTTATTGTAGGTCACAGAGTTCACTCCTAGATAGACTGAAAGTTGCTTTGCTTCTCTAGTTGTATCTCTAGCACATTCTAATACTATGAAAGCTAGTCAGTTATGATGAAGCCTCAATGTCAGTTCCAAATTTTTTTAATTTAATTTTTCTCATCCTGTGGCTCAAATATGAGGTGTCTTCAGCAGTAAAGTCTTATTGTTAAGTCATGTAGTAATAATAGTAAAAAAATTGATTGTAGCCTATAAAATTTGTTGGTTGGGGAACTTAGTGGCCAACAACTTCCCAAGAAGTTGTCTATCCCTTTGACATGTACTTTTATTTAAAGCCTAGGAGGATATCTACTATGGCACTGTTGACCTATTATAGGATAACTCCATTTTGACTCTTTCTTTTTATTTGTATGGATGTTACTTTGAAAGCTTATATGGTAGTAGGATTCTGTGTGTTCTTTTAAGTAGTTTTCACGCTCTCTCTCTCTCTCTCTCTCTCTCTCTCTCTCTCTCTCTCTCTCTTTTTAATCTATGATGCTACCAGAAGGTGCTGTCCACACACAAGGTAGATCATCCCACACCAATTAAGATAATCAGGACAATTCTTCAGTTGAGATTTCCTACTCAGAATACTCTATTTTGTGGCATGATGACTTTGAAAGCAGCCATAATTACATTTAACCATAATATTTGGATAGGAGTATATACAAAGAACAACTCTTAAATTACAAGTGGATAAATAACCCTTGAAAGCTAAGGGGTGTTTTAAATGTAAAAAGGTCTATACATGATGAATCAAACTTGAATCAGCTTTGCACTGATATTCACTAAACAGTACTAATCAAGAAAACAAGGTTGTCTTCAATGTACTTTAAAAAATCAGAAGCTAATATGATAAGGATTGTGAATTTAAAAGACCTACTTAATGAAGTAAACATATAAGGAATACAAGATACGTTATTGAGTTTCTCAAGTTAAATATTAAGGTATTTCCTTAGTTTCTTAAAAGACAATATATAGCTTGTATGCAAACATATAGCAATATCAACTATCCTGATTGTGCAGTCTGTTTTGGGAGATAATACAAATAGAGGAAGCATCATATTAGACTCAGTGTTTCCACAATCCACCCATTGTATATGCTGTAAACTTGTATGGAAAGTGTGTTTTGCTATATTTGTGATTACTTTTACATTTAATTGTATTTTT